>QNQO01009743.1:0-249562 GCA_003290165.1 Berberis thunbergii
TCAAGAATATGGGGGGGGGGGGTGCGTGTAATGCTGCCTCGTTAAAACCTTGATAGGAAATCCAGTGAGAAAAAACCACGTCGAAAGAAAAGAGTACAATTACAATTTTTCATACTTCAGGATGCATAATGCATATAATATTGTCTCGTTAAACTTGACAAGAAAACTCAGTGAAAAAAATCTTGTTGAAGGAAAAAGAGTACAACGCGCATAAATCAAATATAACATACTTGTATATGATCTCGAAGCAATTCTGGATGTGCACCGGGGGTATACTTCTGGATACTCCACTTGATAATGACTCCCCCTCGTGATAATAGAACTTGAATTACTTTGATGATTGAGTCGGCGCATGTCAATCGTGTAAACCAATTTGATGAAGAGATTTCAAGGTTGTTACCATATTGTATTTGTTCGACTTCAATCACGTGGTTCTTCTAAAGCTCATATGGGTAGAGGAACTATATTGAAATGTGTTTCATTCAATCTTCTTTGATGAAGTCTTCTTGCATTTAAACAATAAATAAAGCATTGCCATCGTATATCGTAATCTACTGATCAATAAGTTTGTTTAATAGCCCCAAGAAATAGTTGCATTGCAACTCATAATATGCCAGTGAAAAGGGTCAAATAGAGAACCTAAATCTGCATAATCAACGAAGTGTGAATGGTTAGAGAAAGCACAGGAATAAACTCATATCAATTGTCTCATGAAGATTATCATGCCAATATCTATAAGATTGTGCAAAACTATAACTTGCTCGTAAATGCACAAAAAAAGACTATATCAGGTCATGCACTGGTGTCAAATATAACAATGCACCAGTGATATTCACATACGGTACTTCAAAATCGAGTATCATTTAATTGGTTGATATAAGTCTTTCTTGAGATCTAAAAATCGAACGACTGTGGATGTACTAAGTAGATGGGAGTTGTCCATGTTAAAATTGTTACAAATCTTGTCAATATATCTGCATAACCTTATCTTAGACCAATTATACCACATTCTTTTGGAACTGTTCAAATCGTATAAAATGTATATTACTTGTATTGAGTAATTATTTAATTACTTTGCTTCGGTTAATGTAAATCCTTCAAGGATTTTATGATATTCGTGTCTTAATTTTCATATAAATAAGTAGTTACGACATTCATAATTCGTATGCCAAGTTATAAAAACAGACAATACTTAATGGAAATATAGTTATGTCCATAGCTGGGAATATATTTTATCAAATGCTGGGTTTTTGTAGGAACCCTTGTGCCACGAATCTTGTTATATATCTGACAGTTTCATTCTCTCATTTTGTTTTCTTACAAACATTCATTTGAAATCAATAGGGTTTACACACTTAAGCACTTACACTATAGGTCCAAAACACCACATTTTTTAAGGGAACCCAATTCGACTTGGACAACATTTTTCCATTTGGCCAACATTTTATTCGTCGACATATATAAATTTTGCGTGGTTGAATATTATTATTTGTATCATCGCCCTTTAATATTTCGGTAGCTACCACATATGAGAATGTGTCATCGATGATCGTTTCATTTGATTCCACATTTCTTCTTAATATATTGAGATCTCATTATTATCAGGTACCTATGCCTCTTAGGAGCTTTTCAAACCACTTTAGGGATATGAATAACCACTTTTGGGGTAATGGAGAAATTGAGTTTTTCAAACATGACCCTCTTCTGGAACATCATTTAATTCTACTTCATGACCTCTTATGGAGCGCCATGTAATGTTGCCTTTGAAGCACCATGATTTCTTCTGGAACATCATGTAGTACTGCTTCTGGAGTTGCATGTACAACTTTTCTGGAGGCTACACAACTTCTGTAGGAGTTTCAATAATCGCTTTTTTGGGAGCATTAGAGCATGACTTTTTACTAATTCTCCTTTTTAGGGAGTTGAATCTTCGGAACCTATAGGTCTATCACGCTTTTGACATGCAGCAAATTTTATGGTTGCCATACTCGAACTTTGTCCTTAAGGATACAAATTCGAGCAGGTGTATTCATAGTTGGTACATGTGACTTTGTCACTTTGGCTACATCATTAAAACATCAAGTAATTCATAATTGTGAGATGAGACAAAGTTGAAATATTTGACAATAATTCACACCGTTCTGTACCACTATGTTGTTCTATAAATACTTGCCTATATCCCCTAACAATGAGAATATATTCTCATAAAATTGACATCTACAAACTAACGTATTACTAGTTAAACTGAAAGTCTACGTAATGAACTAAGGCTAAGCAGTTTCACAAACTGTATTTCCCGCAACACTATCATGGTAGTCTACTAGGTAGTCTAGATTGCATAAGTAAAGGTCTTCCAACAAGGTGAAGTCATGTTACTTAAATGTGCGCCAAACCATTTGTCTATACAGAACATGACTTTGCAACAACAGTCCTATCGATAAAACAACCAAAACTTCAAGTAAACTCAGTTGCATCATCAAATTAAATTGATTAGATGCAGGGGGATGAAACTTGTGCGCTAAACAAAATAACGTGTGACACATAAACACATATGAAACCATATAATAAGAAGTTTACTAGGTGAATAAGGAGTACATATGTATTTATAAGTGGAGTGTGTATTAAGGGTGACTTATTTAAGCTTTTGGCATAAAACGACTTGTGTTGTAATTTAACCAAGTCAAGAATAATCTAGGTGGTGATACACCAAATCGTCCTTTAATCTGCACCATACGCGTGTCATGATGATCTTGTCAGCAGAGCAAAGCGAGCCCGATTGCCCACAAATCTGGCAAGGCCATACAACATTAAGCTCAATTCGACGGAATCCAGAGGGTTGGATCCAAGTTGCAGCGCCATACTAAGCCCACACGTCACATGGTAAAGCCCAATACCTGTAAGCTACGCCACGAAAGGCCTAGCCGAACGATGATGTCGCCTTATAGATAATACATAGAGTTGATGAAGAGAGGTACGCTACAAAACTCAATTTACAGCTTTATGCTTTCTCAAGCCTTGTCTGACTTTAGCATCGGAGTGCACCACAATGGTGGTCCTTGGCTCACATGTGTTCCCTGTGCAAGTCTAGGTCAAAGTCAAGGAAAACATTAATCAACTACATCATCACTAGATATAACCAAGTTGTTCGGAAGTTTACTTTCATTTTAATTTTTTTTATGTGTATCATTCATGTTTCTCTTTCTCCTTTTCTCATTCACATTTATCAAATGCATTATGGCCTACTTATAGGCATGATCTAATTAACAAAAGTATGAACCTATCATAGTACACAATGATGAAACCATAATTTTTATTGAACGGGGGCAGAGTTATGAATTATCAATAATATAATAATTAATTACTTTAACATAAATGTTTTTTTTAATTTGAAAAATACACAAAAAACTATATAAAACATTAATTGCTAAACAAAACTCCATCTTATAGGCATGATCAAAGTAACTAAAGTATGACACCTATCATTCAATGTTTTTCTTTCTCCTTTTGTCATTCACATTTATCAAATGCATTAGGGCCTACTTATAGGCATGATTTAATTAACTAAAGTATGACACCTATCATAATACAGTGACGAAGCCAATTGTAAAATTATATGCTTACAAAAAAAATTGGGTCATTTAAGTTTTGTCTTCTATAAAAAATAGCTAATTAGAGGTTATCCCCAACATTAATTACTATTGTAGTCTCCCTCAGGACTACATTCAACATGCATTGACTGTCAAAAGGTTTACTTCGATTACCAAAATGTCCTTCAAACTATAACTCACAGATGAACCTTGAGATATAAACATGTATCTTGGGGAAAATTTAATGGGTCGAATTTTCCATGTATCTCCAAAAATCCTATGAATAAAATACAAAACTAGACTTCGATAAGGAATTCATTTCTAGAAAATACTTTAAAAAAAACTTCTCATTCCTCAAAGTAGACAAGAGAGGTTGGGGTTGTTGGTGGCGATGGTGGGAAAGAAAAATAAATCAACCCGAGAAGGAGAGAGATAAGAGAGGTGGAGACAGGGCATTGTCGGTCTCGCAACAAACAGAGAGAGGCAGATAAAGAAGAGAAGAGGAACGGAGGGGGGTCCAGCCAGCGTTGCCCGAGAACAAAAAATAGAGATGAAGGGATGAGGCAAAATGCCAGGGTCGGCGTAACACTTGCCCCACTTAGATCCATGGCTGATAATGCATACTAAAAGTTGTAGGTTGTGCCACCTCAATATGAGGTGGCTATAAGTGGACATCCACCACCTTCTACTAAGTTCTACAATTACCACAACAGTTGTAGCCAAATCATAGTGACATATATAGTCCATTTCGGATTGGTTAATAGGAGTTGTTGGGGCGGGGATGTGTATGTCCTAGGGCTGGGGTGGTAAAAAATCACGTTGGGGTTCCTTGACTTTCCTGTACCATTATATAAAGTTAAGGGGCAAATTAATTTCAAATGTAAAATTATTTGCTTACAGAAAACAAATTGGGTTATTTACGTTTTGTCTTCTATAAAAAATAGCTAATTAGAGGTTATCCTCAACATTAATCACTATTTAGTCTCCCTCAGGACTAGTAGTCAACATGCATTAACTGTCAGAAAGTTTTACGTTAATTTACCAAAATGTCCTTCAAACATAACTTACAGATGAACCTTAAGATACATTTGGAAATTTAATGGGTCGAATTTTTTATGTATCTAAAAAAATCCTATGAATAAAATACAAAACTAGATCTCGATAAGGAATTCATTTCTAAAAAATACTTTAAAAAACTTCTTATTCCTCAAAGCAGACAGAGGTGTTGGGATTGTTGGTGGCGATGGTGGGAAATGAAATAAAACAAGCAGAGAGGGAGAAAGAATAAGAGAGGTGGAGGCAGGGCAATTGCCGGTCTCGCAACAAACAGATAGAGGGAGTAGAAAAGAAGAAAGGGGCAGGAAGGGGTCGCCAGCGTCGCAGAAAAAAAATAGAGATGAAGGGATGAGGCAAAACAAAAGGGTCGACGAAACACTTGCCCCCACGTACATCCGTGGCTATTAAGACATACTAAAGTTGTAGGTTGTGCCACCTCATAATATGAGGTGGCTATAGGTGGACATCCACCACCTTCTACTAAGAGCATCTCCAATGGTAAAAGTTAAAATGGTGGATGAATCATCCCCCATTTTAACCAAAAGCTAAATTTAGGGGTTCCTTAAATCTTCACCACACCAACCACATCCCATATTTAACGTTTTCATCATTATTTATATATATCTTCAACTTTTCTATATCAATTTAATTTCAATTATACTATTATTAATTTCAACTTAATATAATTATATTAATTAGTTTCAATTATATATTATAATATTATTAAATATATTATTATTAATTTCAACTTAAATATATAATATTATTATTTTTAGTAATACTATATAGATATTTTTTTAATTATACTTTTATTAATTTAAACTTGACTAATTTAAAAAATTGAGAGTTTTTAAAAATAGTATTAATAATTAATTTTTTAATCATTTTTTAAATATATATTCTATTTTTATATCATTATTAAGATAATTACTATTAATAATGTTATCATTATTTAAATTAGAATTTATAATTAATTTTGTTTAAATTAGTATTAATTTGTTTTAAATTATACTATTAATAATTTTTAATTAATTATTTATCATTATTTAAATACTTTTGTTTTATTTTTAATTTGGAAACTTAAATATTTGAATTTTTATTAATATTTTGAACTAATAGGGGGTGGTTAACCTCCCCCTAAATTTAGGGGGAGGTTGGGGGGAAAGTTATTTTAGGGGAAGAGTTAAATGAATGATTGGAGAAGGTGGCTATTTTAGGGGGATGATTGGAGATGTTCTAAGTTCTACAATACCACATCGGTTGTTGCCAATCTAAAGTGACTATAGTATAGTCCATTCCGGATTGGTAAAGGAGTTGTTGGGGCGGGGATTTGCATGTCCCTGGGCCTGGGTTGGTAAAATTAACGTTGGTTTCTCCACTTTCCTTGTACATCAGTCTCTCGTTCTCACCTATCCATAATAACACAGTTTCTTGATTTCTCAGTTTTGGTCCGATCTGAGTCTTCTACTCTCTTTCATCTCAAGTTGTTTGCTTTACTCTGAGATATTGCATCTAATCCATCTTCCTTGTTGAAAAAAAGATGTTACGATCCTAGTCATGGACCTTCCCATCCTGGACAACTCTGCCTTTTGGGAGAGTTGGTCATGACAATTGGTATCAGAGTCAAACCCCACATTCAAGGTTCGATTCCCGGCAGGGGCGATCTATAGGTTGGATTAAAATAATTTAGAATTATGTATGGGCATAGTGCTAAGTTGTTGAATACTGGTAGGTGAGAGAAACTCATTGGGCCAGTGTCGATAGAGTGGGCCGACGAGGACGTCGACTTTGAAAGTGTGGGGCAATGTTACGATCCCAGTCATGGACCTTCCCCTCTTGGACTGCTCGGGCTTTTGGGAGAGTTGGTTGGTTCATGACAAAAGATTTTTCCTTTTCTTTTTCGCTTAGAGGATTAGGGTTTGTTTGTTGCATTGTTCATTAGGGTTTAGAGATGTCAAGTTCCGAGGGTTTGAATCAGTACGGGTTACAAGATTGATCTCTATTGCTAGACCGATTGTGGCGAATCAGAAAATAACTTTAGAGTTGGAGGAGGAACCGACTTTGGGCTCGGGGGAATGATAGTGAATTGTTCAGTGTTTTTGTTTTATTATTAATCCTAGATTTAGTTTATCTGATAATTGTTGGATTGTTTTCTAGTTCTTGCTTGATGCTGGACTTTATGAGAGCAAAGAAAAAATTGTGAAGAGAGAAACTATGCTTCGTGAAATCGACCAGGTAATAATAAGTAGTCAATTTCATAATTATAGTCTGTGTGGGATTTACTACTTGCGTGAATTTTGTAAAGTATGGGATCTACTGTTTTGCAACTTTTTTTCACTAGTTTTAATTTTCAGAGTATGGGATATATTGTTTTACAACTTGCTTGAATTTTGGATTATGAGATCTCTTGTTTGTGTACAATGATAGACAAGCTACCCTGTGGTTTTGAGTAGAGCTTAGTTGAAAATTTAGAAAGGATTAATTTGAAGGAATGAACTTTGTAAAAATTGATTAAAATACAATCTACCTCTTAAGCAGACCCATTCAAACAAAAATATAAAATTGACATATTAGTTGATGCATCAAACCTTCAACTGAAGTATTAGAGGGTGTACTTGGATTGGAATGTAGATAGATCTATGTTGATGATGAATTGTGTGTAAATCCTTATGCCACTGTCCTTGCAAGAAGCAATTCTTACATATTGTTCATCTGTTAAGAATCTTCAAATAAACAACACCCCTGCATGTGATTTGAATTTATAGATTTGTCAATAAAAGTGGTTTGCGCCTCAAAATGGATTGGGTTGCTTACACCACTGCAGACTGCAGTTCTTGTCTGTGCACCATGCAGTGTTATGTGTTAAACCTTGTTATGTTATGTGTTAAATCCTTGTTATTAAAATTTTCATGTAAGTTTGTTTTGGTTAATTGCAGATTATCAACCGCTCAACGATCCATGACAAGGTGGATTGGGGACAGTAGCAGAGCCACATACACGCCAGTGGGGGCAGTTCCCCCCCTCCCCCCCTCAACTATGCATTTTCTGTAAGCAGCTGCATGCCTTATTTCTGTACATGTGTTGTTATATCATTGGTTGCCCCCCTGACAATTTGATTAAAAAATTTGCCCGCTAAGTGAATTGAGAAGTAACTAAAATCGAATTCATATAATTTAGGTACGTTTCTGCCATTCCTCAAATCTGGCCCTAAATTATAGCCTACTAGCTAGGCTACTTACTACCTTAGAGTACTTGCACTTCTTCCACTTTAGAAGTTATCATATGTCAAGGTGTGTCATTTGTACAATTTAGATTTTTGTCATTTGACCTTACTCAACATTACAATTTCAAATTTTAAGCTTCCAACTATTTCATATTCCAATTATTGATTTTCTATGATTTATATTCAAATAGTGTAAATCAATTTTTTTTTTAATTGTGTATGTAGCCTAAGCCTTGGCCAAAAGTTTATCATGTGCTATAGCTCATATGTTGTAGGATTATTGTAAATTAGTTTGTCAATTGTATTGGTACAATATTTTTTCTTTCTTATAATTGTTTAATGTTAATAATATTTAATTAATAAATTGTTTTAAGATCAAACTATTGGAACATTTGATTGTTATGATGTGGTTATAGTATAATCAGTACATGTATAGTGTTATGAAATATATTACATGAAGGAAAGATTTAAAAAAAAGTAGGATTAAATTAGATAATGGATTGATGTATTAAAAATTCAAATATCGTTAAAATGTATGCACTATTGAGTATTGATACAAATTTTGTATTGCATCTCGATGTCTTATCATTTCTAATTTTTTTTTAGTAAGTCTAGCTAGTCAGGTTTGGGCAAAGTTTTGTATTGTTTACACTTTTTTACTCCTTTTCTTTAAAACACAACCACAAACACCATCTATATAAGGGCAAAAGTGTAAAAAAACCAAAACTTGACCCAAAAGTGGCTACCAAATCTGGCTGGCTAAAATTATTGTTTTTTTAAGCAACTTGTGGCTTTCCCCCTATCAATCAAATTCCTAACTCTGCCACTGATTGGTGATCATAGCTTCTAAAAAGCTTCCTTATATGGAGATACGGAATAGAAAATGACCAATTGTGGAGAACTAAGAAGCATGGAGGTAATGAAGTAGAATGGTTTTCGAAAAATGGGTTATGTACGCACAAAACTGGTCTTTGGGATGGTATCTTGCACAAACAGTTTACTTTCAGCAATTGTGTTAAATTTGAGTTCACAAAAGTGCTAGGGTGCGATTCTGGCGTCATTTCTAGAATTGGTGACATGCCTCTCAAGCTACCGTTCCCACGACTGTATTCTATTTCCTCAAAGCAAAATGGGAAATGGGCTAGTAAGTGATTTCTTTTATACTGGCAACCATTGTGCTTCATGAAACTTGTTTTTAAGGAGGCATCTATACGAGTGGGAAATTGATGACATGCTAGACCTTATTACTGTTGGGAGATTTGGGAAGAACTGAAACTTAAGAAAAACTAATTTTATTAATCTCTCAAAAGTCTCTTACAACTTCACACCCTTACTATGCTCACAACACTCACTACTACACTTGAGCTTGTTTGCTCCTTGATGCCTACACCTCCCAACCTCTCCCCTATTCATAGCAGTTCTAAAGAGGTGGGAGGATTCTAGAGAAGCAATCTCAACCACACATTTTTGCTTCTCTAGAACTCTCTCAAATGTCTAGAGTATTATAAGGGTGTAGAATTCTCTAGACATTGAACCATCTAGAGAATACCCATGATCTTCTAGATAATGGGTTTGGCCATTAGGCTTTAAACATTTGGGCTAGTTAGTGATGATTTCCAACACTCCCCCTCATCACTAACTCCGTTGAAGATCATGCAAAATTGTCTTCGAAGGTCTTCAAACTTTGTCGTGCCAAGTCCCTTAGTGAATATATCTGCTACTTGGTTATCTGTCTTGGGTGTTTGCATCTCTATCTCTCCTTGAAGTACCTTCTCTCTAATGTAGTGGTAGTGAACCTCTACGTGCTTTGTCCTTGCATGGAACACCAGATTTTCAGCTAAGCGTATTGCAGACTAATTATTACAATGCAATGGTTTTGCATAATCGACTGGCTGGTGAAGGTCCTTCATTAGTTGTACTAGCCAAGTACTTTCATGTGCTGCCATAGTTGTTGCTCTGTACTTCGCTTCTGTAGTTGAGAGAGATACTGTTTGTTGTCTCTTGCTACACCAAGTGACTGCTCCTGAACCAAGACTAAACACGTATCCTATAGTCGATCTTCTTGTGTCATGATCTCCAGCATAATCCGCATCGCAGTAGCCAACTATTTTGCATTCCACATCGTTATTGTATAGAATTTCAATGTCAGTGGTACCTTTCACATACCTTAAGATTCTACGAACTGCTTCGAGGTGAGGCTTCTTCGATTTCTGTATGAACCGGCTTGCTATTCCAACTGTGTAGGCTATGTCTGGCCGTGTGAGGGTTAGGTAGATTAGGCTCCCGACAAGTTGGCGATACATTGTTGTATCTTCCAAGTCGTTTCCTTTATCAGCACATAACTTAGCATTGGTCTCCATCGGTGCTGAGGTTGGTTTACATTCAAGCATCCCGTACTTCTTCAATAAATTTCGAGCATATTTCTGCTTGCAAAGAAATAAACCTTTGTCACTTCGTTCTATCTCAAGCCCTAGGAAGTGTCTTAATTCTCCTAACTCCTTCATTTGGAAGCGGACCGCCAGGTTTCTTCGTACTCTTTGAATCTCTTCTGTATCATTTCCAGTGACAATCAGATCATCTACGTATACTAGCACTATTGCTAGTTTTCCTTCCTGGGATTTGATAAATAGGCTGGAGTCTGAATGTGCAACTAAGTAACTACTTTGAACTAAGAACTCCGCTATCTTCCCGTACCAGGCCCTTGGTGCTTGCTTTAGTCTGTACAACGCCTTTTTTAGCTTGCAAACATAGTTTTGTTGGGTTTTACACTCAAACCCCCTTGGTTGTTCCATATATATTTCTCGGTCAATTTCACCGTGCAGGAACGCGTTCTTCACATCCATTTGCCATACTTTCCAAGATTTATTTGCTGCTAGTGAAAGTAGAACCCTGATCGTAGTAATCTTGGCTACTAGACTGAATGTTTCATCGTAATTCAGCCCATATTGCTGTGAGAACCCTCGAGCTACCAATCGAGCCTTGTACCGTTCTATCGAGCCATCAGAACGAGTATTTATCTTTTAGACCCATTTACATGATATGGACTTTACATCATTTGGTTTTGGTACCAAGTCCCAAGTTTGATTTTGCTCCAGGGCTTGGATTTCTTTTTCCATTGCATTTCTCCATTCCAGACTCTGAGATGCTTTTTCAAATGTTGCGGGCTCCAGGGCTTGCGTTGTCTAGTTGTCCTTCTTAACTATTGACCCACATCTTCTTCACTTTCTTGAACTTCTTCTTGTGTTCCTTTATATATACCAGTCTGCCATGGGCTTGAAGATGTACTTGGTGTTTTGGGTGAGTTTGGTCGTACTCCTTCTTCATCATTTGCAGGTGATAACTCATTTTCCTGCATTTCCTCTTGTAGACTTTTGGAGTCTGGAACATGACAGACATTCTGCAATTGAACTTGATTAGGGCTGAAGCGTGGAGTGAATGTAGCCTCCCCAGTGTGAGCAATCGGAAATCTTGTGTTATCGGCAGTTATCAAGACCCGGTCTCCTTTGTATTTACATAAGCTTGACAACTTCTCCTTGTTTCCAGTCATATGGTTGGAACAACCTGAGTCAACAATCCAATCCTTACTATAGTTGACTTGCACGTCTTGATCTTCTGCGGCCATGGCTACCTCATCCTTGGAGAAGTCAATTTCTTCATCTAAAAGATCCTCACGAACAGGCTGGGTAGTTGCAAAGGATACTCGGAAGTCCCATTCTTCTTCACTGCTGTCTTGGTGATTGTGAGACGTCACCAAGTTTCCTTCAGCTGTCTTCTTTTTTGACCAATAGTCTTTTGCATAGTGACCTCTCTTGCCACAGTTGTAGCAACCGTCCTTTCTCCGGTCGTTGTTGTTTCTGCCTTGCTGAGCTCCCCCTTTCTTGTAGCTCCTCTCCTCGGACTTCTTGGGCCTGCTATCTTCTTCTTTATCTGATCTTACAAAATTCTTCTTTTTATATCCGCCCTTTATTTTGTTGAAGAGCGCCTCCTCTTCCTTATTTTCCAGAGAGACACCTGTCATTTGCTTAGCAAACTTTCTTGATTGGCCAACAGACTTTCAAACTCCACAATAGAAGTTTGAGTTGGCCAACCACGAATGGCAGTAACAATCCCGATATATTCAGGTTTTAGACCATTAATTATTATTCTTTTCATCCTATTTTCGGTAACTTTGGAGGCAGGGTCTAACTCTGAAATTTCACGACATAAAATTTTAATTTTTAGAAAATAGTCTCTAACAGACGTACCTCCTTGCTTGGAGTTCATCAACTCATTCTCCAAGAACTGTAGGCGTGCATCATTCGTTCTTGAAAACAGGGATGCAAATGTATCCCAAGCTCCTTTGGGCGTGTCAACATCTTCTATATACCGAAGCATTTCATCCTCGATCGTCGTCTTGAGCACATAAAGCGTCTTCCCTGCTTTGATCTCCCACTTCTTGAATTCGACAACATTCTCCTTTGGTGGTGGTATAGTCTCACTACCACCAACAACCTGCCACAAGTCCTGCCCTTGCAAGTAGGACTTTATCCTTATTTGCCAACTCTTGTAATTATGGTGGTTGAGCTTTGTAAGCCCACCAGTTGTGCAAACGAGATCTCCCATCATGACAAGGTACAACCTCCTTTGTGCTACCGAGTAAGCTTGGTCTTACAACAATCTGCTTCACAGTCCCGAACTGTGCATGAACGATCTCTGACTAGACAGTTTTTTACCAAAGGTGAGAATAATACCCTATGTATGAATAGGGTGACCTGACTCTGATACCAAATTGTTGGGAGATTTGGGAAGAACTGGAACATAAGAAAGACTGATTTTACTAATCTCTCAAAAGTCTCTTACAACTTCACACCTTTACTATGCTCACTACACTCACTACTACACTTGAGCTTGTTTGCTCCTTGATGCCTACACCTCCCAACTTCTCCCCTATTTATAGTAGTTCTAAGGAGGTGTGACGATTCTAGAGAAGCAATCTCAACCACACATTTTTGCTTCTCTAGAACTTTCTCAAATGTCTAGAGTATTTTAAGGGTGTAGAATTCTCTAGACATTGAACCATCTAGAGAATACCCATGATCTTCTAGATAATGGGTTTGACCTTTAGGCTGTAAACATTTGAACTAGTTAGTGATGATTTCCAACAATTACAATTCTTGATAATAAGTTTAATGACGAGAAGACAAGTTGGTCTGGTGTAATGATTCAAAGGAGTTAAAGGTGAAGAAGTACATTGAGCATTATATTGGACCCTTGCAACATTTCTCCGATAACTTCATTGTTGGAAATCTTCATAACTTAATTTGGATCCCCACTCCCCTACATCTAACAAAAAGAGAAATATTTTTCTTCTTGTGGACAGTCGTCGATGGTAGAATACACGCTGTGGAGAACCTCATGAAGCATGCAAGCACTCTCACAAACAGATACAACATATGCAATGGTTGCGTGGAAGATATTCAACACTGTTAATTGATTACCCATTGACTTCAGATGTTTGGAAGTTCTGTATTATAACTCTTGTTACCCAACTTTGGCTGGGGGTTGACATGGAGTAAACTATTCCGTGCAATGTGGAGAAAATGGAAGGAGGGAAATGCAAGGGTTTGAAGCCATGGAGTATCGGTTAGGTCAAGACAAAATTACCACCAAAACCATTATTTGGTGACAACTTTGGGGAATTCAACAATTCAATATTTCCGTTGTGAATTCAATTGGCCCTCAATTGTGATGGCCTATTGTACTTTTTGGGAAGTTGTTTTTTTTTTTGTTTCTTTATAAAACACAACTTTTTGTAGTGATACAAAGAATCTGCTTGATGAGAATGATGACATTAATTTAAGGAAAATAAGGATATTTAGTTAACAAGAACGAGACATGAAAAAATGGTTGCCATTTTGTTTATCAGGAATTCTAAATGTTGAGGAAATGAGCGAGGAAACCAGCGAGGGGAGTGGGGTGGAGGAGGGGAACCATTCTCTTTTCTCGGAATATGCGCAAGAAAAGTCAATGCACACATTCCGAGGGGGTGAATGGTTCCCCTCCCTCCACCTCACTTCCCTTGCTAGTTTCCTCACTCATTTCCTCGCCATGTAGCCTTTCTCTTTGTTTATTATAGTTTTTGCTTCTCATTGGTATCAAAACCTGGACATGGACACCGACACGACATGATTTCTGCATCTCATTGGTGACTCATAGACTAGGAAACACATATATGACATTGACACGCAAGACACGGACATTGAAACCCATAGATAAAGGTTAAGACCAAAACATTGAAATAATTGACATAATTCAAATCTGTAACTAGTGTCAAAAGTTGAAATCTTATTATATTGACATTAACTTTTAATTCTTATTTTTTCATAAATGATTCATTCTTTGAATTGCATGATCTCAGATAGTTAAAAGAAACATGCATGATGTAACATGCCCAACCTGGTTTATCGCAATTGCCAATCACAAGTCATAAAGAAAATCTAAAAAGAACCCCAACAACTCTAGTACTCTACTTCAAAATGTTCATCTATGTCTATTATGTTGCCATAACCATCGATGAATAACATGCTTTCATATTGGTTTCGCAACTTCAAGTATTACTACACTTTCTAAATTTTCACATGCATAACTTCTAGTATCATACCTACTAATCTCAATGGGTTTTCCTACATATAATTTTCAAATGCAAAACTTTCAATATCCTACATCCTAATCTCAGTGGGTTTTTCTATTGTGAATATTTGAATGCACATATACTTGGTCTTCACCTCTTTATGGTGTCATTTTGTGCTCCAATTCTTATTGCAACATGTTGGTGCCTTATGCTTTTTGTATACTCATTGAATGTTCAAACAAAACTTTTTGGATAAATAGTTCCCACTAGTGTCGTCCCAGTCAAACATTTCAAACACTTAGTCAACGTGTCTAAAGAGTGTCCACGGAGTTTTGGTGTCCAATGGTGTGCTACATGGACACTTTGGAATTTTCAGAGTGTACGTGCTTTAGAGCTCATAGATGAAGATTAAGCTTGTATGTTTTGCTAGGACTGGGTGGATTCTATTTGATAATGTTGATTGTAATTTTCCATTGTTGGATGAATTGATAGGATTATGAACCTTGAAAGCATGTATCCTAACTTTTTGAGGTGAAGGGAGCAACGTAAAGTATCACAAACCATACAAATAAATCTTTTTATTGTCTTTATAGTGTCGACGTGGATATGTGGTATACTGTCATTTCCTCACCCCTCCCCACAACCCCACAACTTAGATCTTAATATTAGTTTTGAATTGTAAGGTTAAATGATGGGATAGATTCTTAAAAAATCTAGTTATTAAGCTTCTTTTTTATTGCAAGGAAAGGGAAAACATTAAGGGTGTGTTTGGTTGCACCCATTCCATGGGAATAGGATTCTTATTCCCACTTGGAATAGCATTTTGGGTGTTTGTTTGAGATTTTATTGGTGGATGAGGAATGTCAGCACGTGCCATAGATTCCCACCATTGGTGGGAATCGGACACCTTGGTTCAGCAAGGAAAACAATTCACGGTCTCTTTTATCTCTCGCTCTTTGTTGCCAAACCAAACCCAGATCTCTCTCGCCTTTCTCCATTCGAAGCTATCTCTGTTTTTGCTCTCTCCATCCTCAGATCTACCTTTCGAAGATCCATTCGAACCTCCCTCCATGCCCAGATTTGCATTCGAAGCTCTCCATATCCTCACATCTCCACTCGAAGCTCCATTGGAAGCTCTCTCCATACTCAGATCTCCATTCGAAACTTGTTTTGTAACATGGGTAGGATCTCGATGAAGTACCAATACAACCTTGAACTCTGCTTCACAACAGAGGAAGATATCAAGAAGGGTTCTAAGCCATTCGATTGAGAGCAAACCCAAGTCTGGGGTCGATGCGCAGAGATCAATAAACCGGTCAGAGATGTGTTTCTGGAAAATTTACAGATCTTGGAGCTCTGGGTCTTGCAAGTTTGGTTCCATTGCAGCTGCTTCTTTGGCCTTCAGAAGATGTGACCCAACTTACTCCAAGCTTCTCATCAGAAGAGCCATCTCTGTAAGAGAACAAAACAACTAAAACACTCCTAGAGATCTTTATTTGTCGCTCTTTGAGGTTATGGCACGAGCATCATAAGAGACACTTTGAGAATCAACGCCGAAGGCGGAGGATTGTAGAGTAGAGATGAAATTGTTTTTGAACTATTAGACAAAGACTTAAAGGTGAGGTGGGCTTCTTTTGATTCTGTTGATAAGGGACACCTTGAGAGACACATTGAAGGTGGATGGTTGCAGAGTAAAGAGTAGATGTGACATCGTTGTTGTCAAATTCAAGTATAGTGTTAGAACCTCATGGAATGGGTTGGTTTGTTGAGTCTGTTTGGGTGGTGTAGTAGCTGTTTTTTGTGTGGGTCACATTCACATCTCAGCCTACTTTTTTATTTCATTTTTTATTACTAGGTCTAGAAGCTCTTTTTATTGATAAAAGAAATGTTATCTTCTAATTGTCCGCCCTCATACTCAGCAACAGGTCACAAAGTATGGGTTTAAGCTTACTCCAAAGACACTATCCAGATTATGCTATTAGGTTGCCTGGGAGCTGTTGCCTATTTCCTTCCATCACTCCTAGAATCAGTGTTTTATTATTATTATTATTATTATTATTATTATTATTATTATCATCAGAGTTCTGAAACTTGATATCTTGAAATCTTTGAAAGGATACAATTAAAAGGTTTGGGGTTTTGAGAGGTAATGAAAGAAGTGGTGAATTGAGTTTTGGGCAACCAAACACTCACAGTAGGAATTGGAATTCAATTCCCATGGGCAATCAAACATCAAAGCTGGTCAAGTCCATGGCATGGGATGTCATGACATGGGATGCCATAGAATGAGATTTCAATTTTCACCTTAGGATTCCATGCAACCAATTAGGGTGTGTTTCGTTGTACCCATTTCATGGGAATTGGAATTCTATTCCCAATTAGAATTATATTTCAGGTGTTTGTTTCGGGTTTTACTCCAAGGCATGGTATGCCAGCACGTGCCATATATTCCCACCTTTTATGGGAATCGGACGCCTCCGATTTATAAGGAAAACAATTCGCGGGACACAAAATTCTCGATTCGTTCTCTCCTCCGTCGTCTCTCACCATCTCTCTGCCTCACATCCCCTGGCGATTATCGAAGATCTCTTCCACTCTGCGATCTCCTCTCTCACTCACACTCTACAATCTCCCCTCTCCAAGTTTGTCAACCTCTCTTCCTTTTCTCTTTGTTCTTCTCTTCCGCTCTTCCCATATCTCTGCTCATTGTGTTGCTAACTGATTCGAGTTGTTTTATTGTATCTCTCGTTATCCAGGGCCTCGATACTGCGAATTGATTGGTAGGCGATAGATTGGGTTTTCGATTTGGGTTGCTTCAGTTATTCTTTTTCACCCAAATCCACTGTGAAGGTATAATTTTTACAATACCCTTTGATTTGTTTCTTCATTTTATTTGTTTGGGGTGGTGATTTTGTGTTTGAGGTGTTGATTGATGGTTTTGGGTTGTTTTCGGATTTGTGGTTTGGCTTATTTTATTAGTGGGGCTTTGACGAATTGAAAAACCAAAAATTTGATATGTGGTTTGTGATGATCTTTATGTAGTTGATTCATGCTTTAATTGTGACAAGCGATGCTTCACCTTAACAAAAGAGTAACTTTTGAACAAATGATCCAAACTTGGAGCATTAGCGTGAATTTACATTTTGTATTATAGTATACCACAAGTTATACCATTTTATTTTTCTTGGCGAAATGGTGGAAATATTCTTATATTTTTTAATGCATTTTTCCCCATTTTGCATGGAACATGGGTTGGAGTCTTGATTATGCATCATATTTTCGTTGCGCATTAAGCATGAGATTGCAAGCCTTTAATGACCATGGTCATTTTGATATGGGTTGAAATTTTTTTGAAGCATTTGAAAATAGTAGGCAGTGTGGTGAGTCATTGGGTGTGAGGGTTTGTGCTTGGCATATGATCATTGCATTCCATGTATACCAACAGTGTGATGGAATGGAAGATGAGTTTGGCATAGTGAGAGTTGTTATTGTTGAAGTAGAACTGGATGATTCTTGTTGTTGCAAAAGGGTCTTTGATGAGTGATGGTGTGTGCGTGGAAAATCTTTAGGAGTGGTTGATGTTGGTTGTGGAGATATTGGAAGGATTGTAAGAGTGGAACAAGGGGATGTTGAGGAGGGGGTTGAGTGAGTTTTATAGCTCAATCTAGACATTAAATCTAGTCATCAAAACAGCAGGTGAGTGTACATATTTCACCACTTTAATGTTGTTTGAATCAATGATGGGCTTGTAAATGATTTGTGAACTTGTGAGGAATTGAGTCCATGGAGGAGTTGAGAGAAGTGGAAATGGAAGGGTGGTTTGGAGAGGTTGGTGGCTAATGATTTGGTTGCCATTGTTGCAGCAGACATGGTGAGCTCAGTGAGCTAAAGAACTGCGATTGTGACTCTGTGAGTTCTGGTTTCCAAATTCTTCTCATGTGTTTGGTTGGCATTTGTATTTGCATACTCTCTCTATTATAAATTTGATGCCCAACCCCTCGTAAACTAACTAACAACAACGAAGGTGTCAGCTTTAGTGGAAGAAAGCGGCTCCCTTGTGAAATTTATTTTTCTCCAGCTTTTGATAAGGGAGAAATTCTGAGTTTTGAGAGACCCCTAGCTCATATATCAACTTCAGTAGTGTGGATGGAACAATAGCCATTATTAGTGTCTTGCAAGTGAGAGAAACCTCATGTCCATATTTTCCAAAAACTTTAGGTAGGGTAAGGAAAGATTAAATAACTGTTATAGAAGTGAAAGCACAACACAACTTGAAATTAGTTAGCCATGTCAGAAAGAAAGTTGTGCTGCCTTCAAGTTCCAAGGGATGTTGTTGCTGCTTGAATGTTTACACCTCTATGACTTAAAATTTGAGAATGTAGGGGTCCTCCCATGTTCTCAAAATATTTTGGTTTCTAGTAACTCTCCAACATAAAAGAGAGATATAAACTGTGAATGCTTTGCTGTAGCATGTTTCAGTTTTAATGTCTAGTTGTCGAAATTCAAGGATAGTTTTATAATGTATGAATAATTTTGGTTTATGAAGGTTGAATTGCTTGCTAAGGATTGGGTAGGATATATTATGTTTGATTGGGTACTTGTATGAAGAATCCTCCTTTATAATATCTGGCTGAACCAGTTGTGGAGGTTTTTGTAGTATAGAATTTTTTGCAAGCATTCAGTTGGAGAAATTATTAGTTCTAAATTGAGTTAGCTCTTTGGCTTTGCTGGCTACTGCAGACATTCGGATACGTGTCCAACTTAGGCAACACTAGTAATGTGGTTGCTATAGTCAGGTGGGATTTCTATCCAGACATATCTGTGCATGTAGGCACATATTATGTTCTAATACATTATGGTATTTTGTATTCTGTTGTCAAAGGTCGTTTAGATGGGGAGGGAGAAGTCTCTCTGATTAAAACACACACTGGTGCTCAAAATGGTTCCTTTTTAAAGTGTTATCATGTCAGTGAAGAGTTTTATGAATTTTGTCGGTATGAGTTGTTAACATTGTTGAGCAATATTTGCAATGGAATCAGTTGTTGCTTTCGTCATAATGATGATTAAAACCATACATCCACTCGAATAGACTATTTCTTGTTATCATTCTTCTATTCTGGTAAAACGTTATGGAAGTGTGGACCAAAATTTCCAGTTATATGAATTAGTTATTGGTTCAGTCTGGTAGATCAGTGAAGGCTGCTGCAATTCTCCAGTGCACGATGTGGCACTTTATGGTTCAGGTTGTCTCTGATGAAATATTTTTATGGGCCAGTAAATCCGTGTGAAGTTCATTAACCTTCACACGTAATCCGTGTGAATCAATCAACTGAATGGTTTTCACTAACCTTGTGTGAAGTTCATGGTATGGCTTCAGTCGCTGTCCATTTACTTGAAATAGACTACCATTTGTAGGGTTTTCTACGTTGATGACACCATAGTCTTTAACATCACAAACAATGAATGGACCAAACCAACGAGTTTTTAACTTACCTGGAAAGAGGTGAAGATGAGATTTGTAGAGTAGGACTTCTGACCAAGATGAAACTATTTTCTCATGATGCTTTTGTTATGTATCTAATTTAGTTTATTTTTATAGTTCTTGGATAAGTCATAAGCATCATACCTTAATTCTATTAGCTCATCGAGCTGAAGCTTCCGTTGTTGACCAGCTATATCAAGGTCAAAGTTTAGGCTCTTTGTAGCCTAATAAGCTCTATGATGGAGTTCGACGAGAATGTGACAAGGTTTACGAAAGACCAACCTATAGAAAGACATCCCTAAAGGAGTTTTGAATGCAGTTTGGTATGCCCATAAGGCATTTGAAAGGCATAAAGACATATATAATATATGATATCAAAGGAAAACATGTTATAGCATTTTACCCAACGCACAATCTCACAACTTGAGCACGCATCAAAACCTTTCAATGATGAGGGGCTCGGCTTTACCTTTTCGAGAGAATTCAAATTATTTACGTATTCATGCGCCGATTACAAAATGTTTCTGTTACGGAATTGATTTAGCTTGAAGACCAGTATTAAACTTTATTTTCTCATTGAAATATTTAAACATTGAATTCAAAATTATACTGTAAGGATGTTTTGCAGGAAGCAAAATTAAAATCATATTCTAGTTTATATATAAAGTAGAATTGTGGGATCTCCACATTTAAAAAAAAAAATCCCATTATTAGTTTTATGCAACCAAACATTCATAGTAGGAATTGGAATCCAATTTCCATAGGCAACCAAACGTCAAAGTTGGTCAAATCCATGGCATGGGATGCCATTACATGGGATGCCATGGAATGGGATTTCAATTCCCACCTTAAGATTCCATGCAACCAAACACACCCTTAAGTGGGATATTTTTCTTTTCTTTGATTGTGGAAAAGCAAAAGAATCAATTTATATTGTAGGCTGTATGATTGACTATATCGACAATAAGGAATTTTTTTTCCAATTTTCAGTTGTTTGATTGCCTCAGAGGTATCCATGAAATATTGTTATCTTCCATAATTTCGAACATACCATTCTAAAAGCTTGTAGTAACCCAAAATCTTTCAAAAGAAAGAACACAAGTTTCTTTCAACAACACAAGATGCCCAACCCAACAAGAATTCTGAATCACCAATGGAGTACACAAATTTCCTTTTCTCTGAGACAATGTGCTATCAAACACACCCTGAGCTCCCTAAGTGTAGCTGCATAGGCCATGTGGTTAGATTTTTGTTGCAGTATGCCCGCAATTTAGGTAAACTTTCCATTCTTTGTTTTATTTTTCTCTTTGTTGATGATAATTTTCATAATTTTGATTCATGTTTTAGATCGCAAAATCTTGGGTGAAGCAATTGACTCTTCAAAGAGGCTACACAGATCAAATGGTTCAGAATGCAAATTCAATTATATGTACCTTCGAATCTTACCGCATAGGTGCAATTTACGAGGAAAAGTTTACTTGATTTTTCTTGTTATTTATTTTTTCTTTTCATTTGGCAGTTGATCTGATTGTATCTTACTTGTTATGGTTGAATTTGACGGAACAGGTCCATGGTCCTGGAGGTGATATCGACGCTCTTTGTGTTGGGCCGTCTTATGTTAATAGAGATCATGTAACCTAAAGTAACCAAATCTCGTGAAAGGCCTGTTTGAACACTTTTTTTTATTTATTTTTTATTTTTATCAAATATAGTTCATGATATGTTTTGATTTTTTTTTCACAGGAAGATTTCTTTATTATTTTGCATGATATCCTAGCAGAGATGGAGTGTGTAACAGAACCCCAGCCCGTCCCTGATGCACATGTCCCTACTCCCTGTGATGAAGTTCAAGATGCATGGCATATCAATTGATCTTCTATATGCAAGTATCTCTGTTCTGGTTGTTCCAGAAGTAAATTCTATTCAAATTTTTTATGCCTGTCATAGTGTAGTTTAATGTCAGTTCTTATCTCCCATTTGCACTCTAAATTCTGTGATTCAATGGCATATTTTATTTCAATATTTTCTATTTTTATGTTACTTCTATATTGTTTATTTATCTGTGTCCTTGCATTGATCAAGTCAGTGTATATCTTTCATTAACAACCGTGTTTTAGTTATTTCTTAGCGGGTTGCCTACTTGATGGAAGGACACCCCCCCCCCCCCCTCTTATTTTCATAATATTATTTGAGTTTCATTAGGACTTCCCTACGAGATTCTTCTATGATTTTTTTCATTCCTAAGGCAGCTGTAAGATTTATACATTTATGTTTACGTCACTGTTTGAATAAGTTGCAGTTTGATGAAAGTAACATGAGTATGGTTAATAGCCATAGGTGCTATACAGGAAGCTCTCTAAGATACAGATGTCTTCTCCAGGCTGATTATCTATTCTTCTTATTCACAGGTTGTGTTATGCATTCGAATAGAGGTTAAAATATATATTAGTAATGTGTTAGTGAGTATTAATAATTTGGGTAGAACTTAATTGTGTAAAACAAAATTCAGTGCAAGCCCAAGTTATGTGTCCTGTAAGTTGCAGCCAAGTTCTGGAAACAAATTCAGCCATAGTGATTCTATATGTAATGTATTCTCCATAATTAAGGGTGTGCTTGGTTGCATGAAATCTTATGTTATGGGAATCTATGAGGGAAATCCTACATTTTAGGTTAAATTGATGTATTATTTCACATTTACCATTTGGTTTTGCGATGAACATGAGAATTACATGCCTTGGGGGATCAAGGAGTGAAATTCTTATCCAAGGAGTAAAATTCTCATGTTCATGGGACTTTTATTTTCACTATTGATCACAAAATCAAATGTTGGTCAAATGGTAGATGTGGAGTGACATATCAAATTAGCCTAAAATGTAAGAATCCTCTCATGAAATCTCATGGCATAGGATTCCATGCAACCAAACACACCCTAAGATACAACATACATGCTTTACGTTTCGCTTGTTTCCAAATGTTTGTAATGTTCACTTTTATCCAGAACTTGGACATCTTTGATGGGTCTGTACTGTACGACGTTGATGAGCCAATTGTTCGAAGTCTGAATGAATTCAGAGTTGCGGATCAAATCCTTCGGCTTGTGCCGAATGTTGAGATAAAATATTTAATGGCAAAGTGCAGCTACAGGCCGATGAATTTACTGACAGTTAAAAGATTTGTTTATTTATAATTGTATTTAATTTTGTTTTGCCAGAATTTTCGTACTACACTCAGGTGCTTGAAATTATGGCTAAAAGACGCGGTATTTATTTGAATGTAAGATCTCCACATTTTTGGGGTCTGTATTTGTAATTTATTAAATCAATTACTGCACACTTACCCTTTCCCTGCTTCAGGTGACCGGATTTCTTGGTGGTGTCAGTTGGGCTCTCTTGGTTGCTCGAGTTTGTCAGCTCTATCCAAATGCGAATCCCAGCATGTTAGCTTCCAGATTCTTTCGGGTTTACACACAGTGGCGCTGGCCAAATCCAGTGATGCTTTGTCCAATTGAGGAAGATGAACTTGGGTTTCCTGTGTGGGACCCTCGGAAAAACCCACGAGATAGAATTTATCATATGCCTATCATCACACCTGCATATCCATGTATGAACTCGAGATACAATGTGTCCACTAGTACACTTCGTGTGATGATGGAGCAGTTTGAAAATGGTAATAAGATCTGTGCGGTAAGTGTCCATTGTTTTTAATGTAACCAACGCTTGTTTGTTTCATATGTTGGGCTAAACAAGTTAATGCATCTATTCTAACTGTCTTAAATTTTTTTTTTTTTTTTTCCGAGGATATTGAGCTGAATAAAGCTCACTGAAGTGCTTTGTTTGAACCTTACCTTTTCTTTGAATCACACAAGATCTATTTGCAAGTTGATATAGGTGCAGCTGATGCAGTTGATCTGCTTAGTTGGAAGGATTGGGTGGAATCTCGGTTAAGGCAATTGACTCTAATGGTAAGCTAATGTAATATTGGGTTGTGCATTAGTATTAGTTATTATTATTGAGTAAGTCCTTGTTAAAGCCCAATTACAAGTACAAGTTCAATAGGAATTAGATTGAGGGTTTATTGAGTTTAATAAACATGAAGAATAAGTGGTAATAAGTTTTGAGTATTGAAAAATGTTATTGGAGTTTTGAAACTATGTTAATCAAGTTTCGATGATATGGTTTGTAAGCTTTCGATGAACCCATCAGTTTAGTATCAGAGCGGTAAAATCTTTGGATAAACATGTCGTCTATCTCTGAGCATAGACAATAACACAAGGAAGAAGTACATAGAAAAACCCTTACAGCTATCTCTGAGCAGTTGGCTGTTGTCTTGGTTTGTCAAGAGCCTGAAACTATCCACGAAAAGTCACATCGTGATACTGGAGAACGAGAAGGGATCTTTTCAGATTCTTTTGAAGCAGAGAAGGTGAACACTAAAGTCGTTGCGTGGAAGAAACCACCCATGTTTGATGTATACAAAGAGTATAACGGTTATTCCGCAAGTCATTGCGTGTGAGGCCGAAACACATCACCAAATTTTACAGGTTTACACACGAAAATCTGAAAATCAAAGAAGTTTGCCAGAGTGGGGTGGTTGTCACTAACAAGCTAATTTCCCGAATTTTGTTGGACTGTGATCCTATTTTGGAACATGTTTGAAGCTTGGTTAAAGAAAAATTTGCCACATAAAATATGATCATGACATGGATGTATTATGTTCCGGGGATTTGCTTTGGACATAATATTTGGCGGCCAAATTTTTATTTGAATGTTCAATGTATTAATGGTTATAAAGGAAAAAATTGATGTCGACTCTTAGCGTTGCACTTTTCAGAGATATTATCCTCAAAGCTCGAGAACGAGCTTTTCAAAGCAGGAGAAAATGAAGTAATATTCGGCTGTGTATAGTATTAGTATTAGTTTTTATAATTGGTAAGTCCATGCTAAAGCCCAATTAGGAGTACAAGTCCAATTGGAAGTAGTTTTTAGGGTTTATTGAGTTTAAATAGACATGAAGAAAAAGTGATAAATTAGTTCTGTTTTGAGTATTGAAAATATTATTGAAGTTTTGAAACTTTGTTATTGAAGTTTCGATGATTTGGTTTGTAAGCTTCCGCTGCACCCATCATAAGCTCTATGCAGTAGAGCAACTAATAGAAACTGTATGAAAGCCAAGCGACTCTTTTTTTTTTTTTTTTTGGAAAGCGAGCTGGGTTTTTAAGGACCCCAAAACCTTTATACAAATGAAACAAAATAAAATAATAAACAAACTCTCACAAGAAACAGAATTCTAGTAAGAGTGAACATGGTTACTAGGCCTATAGAAATCTTCAACTAGCATCGGCCCAAGAAGAAACCTTTTGCTTTTTATCCCTATCTCCTTTGTTAAGAATAAATTCAACCTTTGTACTTTTTGTTTGCTTTCTTAGCCCTAGAGGATCTTCGAGGGCAGAGACTAAAATCTTTAGTGCAAAATTTTGAAAACAAATCGCGTGCAACCTCTAGAAGGATCTTACTCATGTTCCTCGTGACTACTTTGCTCATCTGTTGTGGTGTTCTCTTTGTCCTGAGTCAGTGTGTGTTCACTTGCCTCCACATTAGCACTACGCTCAAGCATTGGGTTGATAAGAATCAATGGTTGTGGACTCTGCGTTATGGCATCACTCTGGTCATCATTTATGTTATGCTATGCCACATTGGCAACCTCTATACTGGTCACATTTCTTGCTTGTCCTGTGATAGGCCCTGGGCTCCCCTCTAACCTGGGAGAAGTCTTCGACTTGAATTTATGTCTACCCTTGGCGATCGTCCAATCATCGGAGTTTTGTCTTTCTAGTGGTTGGGTCTTACCCGTAGCTTGCCATACCATATGGCCTGGAGTATTAATTTCTTTGCTCTTTGAACACTGCTGTTTGTATGGCCAAAAACTGCACAAGAATTGAATTTAACAGGAATCCATGCATACTCAACCTCAACTATTTTTTCTTATCTCCATTGATAACCACAGGGATGTTTTTGGGTAATTGGTTGTTTACATCCACCTCCACACACACCCTCGCATACGCTAATCTTGTCCTTTCTTCAGTAGCTTTGTCAAGCATGATAGGCACACCAATAAAACTAGCAATCCTTTGAATACCCTTTGGATTCCATAGGAAACAAGGAATTTTCTTCAGTGTAACCCAAATAGGTATTGAGGTAAGCACCTCGGCAACCTCGTCCATAGAAGGTGATCAGGCTCTGAGGATGAACAACATGCTTGCAATATGCAGAGGTCTCATTTCCAATACCTTACTTCTATCTTCTTCCTTCTTGAATTTGAATACAAAATTCTTATCTCCGTGTATGCTCATCTCAAAATCTCAAATTCCCCACGTCCTTATCAGCCACTCTTTCACATAACCATATGCCAAGCGCTTGCCCACAAAGCTGCCAATAACCAACCTTTCACATTCTTCTATCCTATTCGCAAAGTGAGCAGTTTGCACTTGTACTATTTTCCTTCCTTCAACAGTAGCTGGAGGTTCATACCTAAGTTTTGTAGAGCCCGTATGCTTGCTTTGCTTAAGATGTGACGCCCAACTCATCCTCGTTGGTGCAACGACATGGTTTGTTGCCATTGTTTCTTGAATTTTGCTAGGGCCAGAGGATGTAACACTGGTTGGCATTATACATTCATCTGCCTTATGCAGAACCTCTTTATTCCTTTGCGCTGTCGCCTGCTAGTGATTGGCTGACACCCTTGTAGTTAGCATTGCCCAGTTTTTGGGGTTTATCATCATTTCCAATCCTTTTGCACCTAGTTTATCTCCATTTTTTACAGCCACTTGATATTCATTTGTGAGTAACTGTAGCAATCCATCACCATGAATGTTGTACTTCTCCTCAAAAGCCATGATCACCTCCTGTGCAAACACGTTCGCACTGACTGCATTTCCACCATTTGTTCCTGTCATTCAATTGACCAGAGAAGGGGTATCAGATCTAGAAGACAGATCTGCCCCCTCTTCCTTCCGCCCTTGAATCGGAAGACATATCTGAGCCCTGCGGCTACCTGTGACTAGCCATGCGGCTTCCTGCGACAGATCTGAGCCCTGCGACAGAGCTAAGCCCTGTGACTGATCTTAGCCCTTCGGCTACCTACGACAGATCTGAGCCCTGCAGTTTCCTGCGACAGATCAGAACCCGAAAGCAGATCAACATGAGTTTCCTTTTAAGCCCGAAAACAGATCAGCATGAGTTTCCTCAAGCCCGATCTGAGAGAACCTCTCACTGCGGATCAAGAGGAGAGAACCTCTCGCCGCTCAGTGGATCAGGAGGAGAGCACCTAATAAGGAGGATCCAAGCGATACTCTTCATAACACTGATTTCATGAAATTGATTTTCCTGTAATGGTGTACAACTATGGGTGGTGGTTTAATTTTTTAAATGTGCTCGTTGTTTTTTGAATTTGCAGATTGAGAGAGACACGAATGTTGCAGTGTCATCCTTACCCAACTGAATATGTTGATACTTCCAAGCAGTCTTCACATTGTGCATTTTTCATGGGTTTGCAGAGGAAGCAAGGCGTTTCAGTGCAAGAAGGGCAGCAGTTTGATATACGCGGAACATTTGATGAGTTCAGGCACTCAGTGAGCATGTATATGTTTTGGAAGCCAGGGATGGAAATTTATGTTTCTCATGTTCGTAGGAAGAAATTACCTTCATTTGTATTTCCAGACGGGCATAGAAGACTTCGGCCATCTAGGCCCATGGCTCAGGAGCAGTCTGGAAAGATAGGGCTGGTGAGGGTAAAGTGTGCTGGGATGCATCCGTTGAAGAACAACTAAAGAAGAAAATAAGTGTCGAGGAAGTAGGTGATTTGAGGTCAAACAAGCCTGATAAATGGGCAGCTGTAAGCCCACAGAGACTGGAGTCTGTGTCCCATGAAACTAGTAGTAGGTCTAGCAGACACTATACCAAATTGGCATTTTTGTAACAACCCAAAAAACAATATCTCTTTTGAAGTGTAACAATCCACCTAACAATTTTACACACTTTCACAAAACAAAATGATACAATAATTGTATCACCATGAAGAGTATGGTTATAAAAGTGATACTATTCATGGTGATCCAACTTACTGTATCATTTTTTTTGTGTTACTGTTTTTCATTTTTTTGACTAAATTTAGTTTTGACTTGAAATTGTTTGGTGAATTGTATCATCTCAAAAGTGATACTTTTTTTAGAGTTGTTACAAAAGTGCCAATTTGGTGTAGTGAGGACATCTGTTGTCAGCGCAGGTGATAGCTATCTGGAGATTTTGGCAGCTCGTAATGTTGATAATGGCGTGGTTGGGTCTGTTGGAGAGGTGAACAAGGAAAACTTGGTGGGTACTAGAAAGAAAATAGATGTTGGATCTTCTTGCGGAAGACTTGAGTGGCTAGATGATAATATGGAGCATGAAGGTGGACTAACTAAACCAGAAAGACCAATCTCGGATGATAAAGATAACATCCAAAGCATAATCTGTGATGAAAGTTCATGTGAAAATGCAATTGCTGATAGTAGAGCTAATGATAGGAACTTTGAAGGGAGTGATAGCATTGGCTCATCGCTAGTAGATGCATCTGAGGCCACTATGGAATTACACATGGAGAATGGGTGCGTAGATGACAGTGGAAATTGTGACTGAATAGTTGGAGGTTTTGAATCCTCTTCCATAGCTAATTGTTTTATTCCAATAATTTCAAATTAGTATACGCTAACCTAACCTGCTAACTTTTGTTAATTTTCATTTTTTTTTATCATATGTTCGTGGAAATTGCATTATTCTTGATATATTTGATGAGAACTTTTTTATTCTCCTGTTTTTTGCATTATGAAGCCACATGTTGTGCTTGAATGTTTCTCCAAGCTTCATGATGGAGTGAGTTCTGATACTTCTTCCCAAAAACCAGTTATAAGGCATGTCTTCTTTACGTACTGAGAATTTTTGGTATTTTGCTCTTACAAGAACGTTGCATCACCGATCAAACCCAACTGACTGGATGACATTTGCTCTTACAAGAATGTTGCATCAGTTAGATTGCTTAGTGAAGAATTTTCTAGATCCCAATAACATGGAAAAAAGAAAAATCCTTTCATGCAAGTGATGTTTGTTCACTTTCACTTGGTGGGAGTGAATCTTGCTCAACCAGTCTGTTTATATCTAAAATGTATAATCCAAAAAGGGTTGAATGAACATTAACCAGTGTCTTCAACCAGATTTTCGGGTTCTCCATCTAAAGCTTCCTTTCATTCATTTTCCTCTTTCCATCCAAAACTCCCCAAAAAAGACACAGTCCCACCCGGAATCCACCCATTTTAGCTAAAAAAGGAGGTGGTGATCGTTGGGGACTCGGTTCTTGGGAATCCAATTTGGTTTCCAGGTATGCTAGAAATAAGTTCAATATGCACTCCGAAGGTACCATTGGGGTCAAGTTTCAGACTCAAAGTCTCTGCATTGATGGAAAGGAGGTTAAAGCTCAGATTTGGGACACATCTGGGCAAGAAAGATTTCGGGCTGTCACTTCTGCTTACTACAGAGAGGCTGTGGGGCTCTCATTGTTTATGATATTAGTCGCGGACTACCATCTAACAACATGGGTCGATGGTTTGATGAGCTTAACAGTAAGTCTTTGTTGAACCCACTCATTATTAGTTTTGATTACGTGAAATTCCTGCAAGTTTGAATCATTTTGAGAAAACCCCATACTTTGTTTTGGTTAAAGGGTCAATTGGTTTTTTTTTTTTTTTTGAGGTTTTTAGATCTGAAGTTGTTTGCAAGGAAGATTTGGTATTTGCTTTATTGGGTTTGTGTTTAGGGAGCATATGTTTTGATTACAATGACGGGAAAGATTTCGTTTTAAATTTTGGTTTGCTGCATTTGAAGATGTTGACAAATTTGTTTCTTCCCATGAGTTGGCAATTTATTATAAAGACAAAAATGATTATTTAGGCGAATTTGAAAAGAATTTGATTTCTGCAATGCATGATGTTCAAGTAGGGGTAGGCACAGGATGGGATAGACCTCTTTCCGACCTTGTCCCAGCTCAAACGAGTTTGGGACGAGACGAAATGAGCAGGTACTAAAATATTTGCTACAACACAAAATTAAAAAAACATTGACCCTTTAATTAAGTAATATGCAAGCATATGTAAAAGTGATATATGCGTTGTGACTTATAGATCCCTTGCATACTAATATAGCTTATATATACCTGAAACAAAGACCCTACCATTCGTATACTCTATTGATCTACCCTTTGTTGGTTGAAAATGAGAAAATGATTAGACGTTGACGAAACATCAAATATCCAGTCAATCACAGCTGTACACGTGGTATGGACTAATCCTAGCACATAAAAAGCTTTCCCAAGCAGACTCATGCGCAAGATTGATGTTCAGCTCGTAAGTCAGACACTCGGGCCCAAGACACGCCAGCCCCAGAGGCATGAGTCTTAGGGCTTGGCCAAGGATAATAAGATCTAAACAGTGAATCTTAGAGCTGTCACAGGACCAAAACTCACTCATACGAAATCAATTCTAGCCCAATCAAGCATTGGGTCCTAAATAAAGTCAAGTGTCGAAGTACTCAGTCATGCACATGTAAGATCTTATGCGGGATCTCCTCACTCCATCATGCCCTTGATAGCAGGGATAGTTGAGGAAGAAAGGCTCGCTATAAGAGTCGGTGAAAAGAAGAAGAAATGTATGCAAGTATACACATTGTAATTTTACATACAGTCTTCGCTTTTTCTCAGACTAATATCTGACTTAAGCATCGGAGTGCCTTCAGCCACCACAATGGTGGCCCTGGGCTTAATCGTTGCTCATTTTTGTAGGTTAATATCATCGGGATCAGCGATGACATATCTGAACGGATTAGTTTGATGTCGTCAGTGGGAAAGACGACAATAAGTTTTTCTTGAAACGATTATACAAAGTTCTTTCTAAACTAATAAAAGTGTCAAGATATGGTCACCAACATCAAATCTCGAGCATTCAACAATGCTGAACTAGACAACCCCCTTGCTAGAAAAGTCCCCCCAAAGGGTCGAATTGATCCAACCAAGAGGGCAGAGCTATCGCTTGGCCCAGCCACGATCGATTCTCACATAACTAAATCCTAGTTCATATGGATCATCTGGCACAAGTGGTGGAGAGGCTCGCTCAGGATCGAAAACAACCGCACGATGGCAATGGAGAACCGGGGAGACCCCACACCAAGGAGGACTTCCAATAGCGCGGCCAGGAAAGTGAAAACCTTCCAAGGGAAGACCAAAGAACCTGCCTGCATGAGAGCCTAAGGGACGACCGAGAACAAGGGGATCACGCCTCTAAAATAGACCGCACCATGGTCAAGAACCAACTCTTACTGGGGGCAACGAATTTAGACATCTTGCACGATCTAACCATCCATCTATTCTAGGAGGAGATCATGAGCACCCCACTCCCAAAGCTAGAGTTGTATTACGGAACATCAACCGTCAGACCATTTACACCATTACCATCATGTGATGGCGCTTAAAAAAAGTTCATATGCCATTATGTGTCGAACTTTTTCCACCAGTCTGAAGAAGGTTGCGCTGACCTAGTTTCACAGTCTTCAGCCAAGATCTAGCAATTCGTTTCAGGTCTTGGCAAAAGCGTTTTTCATAAGATTCGTTGGAAGCCAACGAATCAGAAAATGGCCTCATTACCTGCTGGGTTTCAAACAAAAGCAGTGAGACCCTCAAAGAGTATGTCACTTGTTTGAACGAAGAGTTGACCATGATCGACGGTTGTAGCAACGACACTCTAGTAACCGCCTTCACTTCTAGCCTTTGAGGACGTCAACACATTTCCTCACCCTTGAACCTTCGAGGGATATAGAAAACTTGCTAGAAAGTGTGTAAAAATGCATCACTCTAGAGGAGATGTTGTCCGCCAAGAAATGAGGCAAAAATTGCCAAACAGACCCTCGGGGCCTGAGACGGGGGGAGGAAAATAGATGCAAAGAAGAGTACAAGTCCAAAAGGAGGAATAGCGACAACAAGACCGGGTTTAACAAGGCCAAACCTGACGGAACCACAAACTACGTCAACACAAGGTTCTTTGAGTACGATCCACTCAATTCCAACCTGGCCAAAATCCTGTTTACCATGAAAATTGGGAGGACATCAAGTGCCCCCCTAAAGATTAAAGGCAATCCTTCCAAGCATGATAAGGAAATTACTACGCCTATCACAATGATCGCGACCACATCACTTAGAACTACCAAAGTCTCAAGAACGAGATAGAGTACTGGGTTCGAAAGGGAAGGCTCGGCGAATTTGTAAATTCTAATGAGAAACAACCCCGAGAGAAAGAAGAAGCAGCCCCAAAGGCTGTAGACGTCATCATCTACGTCCTACACAGAGCACACAATGGACTGGGGGGAATCTAACCGGTTGAGGAAACGGGCGATCTAAGAGTTGCAGACAGGTCCCCAAAGCGGAGACTACCCAGTCTAGGTGGAACATCCAACCCCGGACTTGGGGTTCACTGAGCAGGACATTGAAGGGGTTTACTCCCCACACAATGACGCCTTGATCATCACAATTGCCATATCAAAATAGGGCGTCAAAAGGTCGTTGGTGGACACCAGGAACTCAACCAACATCCTGTTCCAGGAAGCATTCCACAGGATGCGATTGAGAAATAAGGAGCTGAAAAGGACAACCGGGTGATGGTTGGTTTTGGTGGCGCCTGAAGTTACTCGGTCTAGAGTATCAGCCTACCCGTGGGAGCATGGGAACCGACGAAATTCCTCGTGACAGAGTTCATCGTGGTGGATGCCCCTTTTGCATATAATATAATCCTGAGGAGACCTTGGCTCCACCAGATGGGGTAGTGGTCTCCACACAACGCCAGTGCCTTAGATAATCTGTCAACAGAGAGACAAAAACTATCAAGGGAGATCAATCTACCACCAAATAATGTTATTATGTGGTGATGAACCTATTGGGTAAGAAACCTTGATCGGCTCAACCCCCCTCCCAAAGAAAAATGGAACAGCAAGCCCAAGGCTTACTGGTTAGGAGCAGCGAGGGTGGCATGTAGCACTTTTTGAAACAGATCAATAAAGGTAATCTATTTAAAAATGACTCTACTTCATGGTCAATTCCTTATATAGGGGAAGACCCGATCCTTACACGGAGGCCAAAATGGTGCACAAGCGGTTGAGCATAGCCCTACTAAAGGCAACGATGGCTCGCCGCATAAGTGACACAGTCCATCTAAGGAACCAAGGTACAATGCATTGGATCGAGCCCAGTCCATGGACAACTCACCACTCAAATAGAGTCCATCCTTGACAGGCGTAACATATTCCTTCCCAACGCAAGTCCTCTTCAAGACTAAGCCAGAGGAATACAAGAGCCTAGCTCGTTCAGGCGAAGATGGTTCCTCGGCAACTCAACTCAAGTTCAGGATTGAGGTTATTATGAAGTCTAGCCTTGATAGGGTAACACACTCCTTCCCAACGCAAGTCTTCTTCAAGATTGAGCCAGAAGAATACAAGAGCCGAGCTGTTCGGGCGAAGATGGTTTCTCAACAAATCGACTCCTATTTAGGATTGAGGTTATTATGAAGTATAACCTTGACAAAGCGTAACTGACTCCTTCCTAGCACAAGTCTTGTTCAGGACAGAGCCAAAAAAATACAAGAGTCTAGCCCGTTCGGGCAAAGATGGTTCCTCAACAACTCAACTCCGGTTCAAGATTAAGGTTATTATAAAGTCTAGCGTTGACAGACATAACATACTCTTTCCTAGCGCAAGTCCTGTTAAGGACTAAGTTGGGGGAATAAAATAGCCTAGCCCGTTCGGGCATAGATAGTTCCTCAACAACTCAACTTCTGTTCGGGATTGAGGTTATTATAAATTTTAGCCTTGACATACCTAACAGAGTCCTTCCGAGCGCATGTCCTTTCAAACTGAGCTGGAGAAATACAGGGACCTAGCCCGTTCGGTCAGTGACGGTTCCTCGACAACTCAACTCCTGTCCAGGATTGAGGTATATTATAAAGGCTACATAGACTTGAAGACTCATCCTAGCCAAGGTCTTCTCAAGGACTGAAACTGATGAACACAAGAGCTTAGACCATTCGATCGAAGATGGTTACTCAACAACTCAACTCCTGTTCAGGATCGAGGCATACTAGAAAGTCCAACCCATACAAATGTAAAAGATTTCTCCCAGCTCGAACCTCTCAGGGACAAAGCCTTAGGAGTACATGAGCTTAGCCCGTTCTAGCAAATATGGTTCTTCAGCAGCTCAGCTTATGTTTAGGACTGAGGCGTCTTATGCAATTTAGCTCTCTTAATGATCGAGCCAGATATGCGCAGGAGCCGAGCCTATTCAGGCAAAGAGGGTCCCTTCACAACCCAACTCTTGTTCAGGATTGAGGTCAAAATATAAGGATTTGCCTTAATGGGGAGACTACTTCTTCTTAACTCAAGACTTTCCAGGATTGAGGTCAAGATATGTGCACTGTCCTGTATGGTTAGTGGGTGGGTGGGTGGTTAGGAGGGAGAGGGTGCCTTGTTTTTCCAATCCACCATGTTGCAGGGTTGTATCTAGGAACTATCTTTGGGACACCTTTAACTGATTCGAAGTAGTTGACAAGCTCTTGAGACTGTTTTCCAAGTGGGCCTCCGTAAATAACTCGTCCTCCACGTTTTATGAGTAGTAATTGTTGCCATATAAGAAGCTAATATTAGTTAAAGAAGACTTGAAGGTTTGATATTGGGTGTTAGTAGTTAGTACAATGGTAGAACTTGACATATTACCTCATCAAAAGACTCAAAGATGTCAATGCTAGTATGTTGCTAGTATGCTAATATGCTTGAATGCTTCAATGCTGCTAGTATGCTTGAATGCCAATATGCTGTTAGTAGGTATGCCAATATGCTGCTAGTAGGTATGCCAGTATGCTGCTAGTAGGAATGCTAGTTTGAATGTCGCTTGAATGCAAGTATGCTGTTTGAATTTATTTCAGCGTTTCATCATTTATTTTAGCATTTCAGCGTTTAAATTTCAGCATTGTAGTGTTTAAAATATTTTATTTCACCTTGTTAATATGTTCCGCTTACCTTTGTCGATCCTTCAAATGCGCCAACTCGAAATAGAAACGAATATTTTATTCTATCTAATAAGATGTTGATTAGTAATGTAAAAAGGTATCTTAGTTGTAACTTAGAGTCTCCATTTGAATGCGCTACTTTATAAGATTTGTATTACATAGCTTAAGCATTCAATACGTTTCTCATGCACTGCTCTTTCAAATTTTACAGGTTTAGGTGTAGCTGAATTGACTACGGTTTTGAAGTGGAAGATATGAAATTTTGAAGTAGAACATATTTTGTGGGATGATCGATATGGTGTGCAATATCACATGAATTGTTGTGTGTCTCGTTTTTGTTGTATGTCCCATAGACGGTCACTATGATTTATGTAGTTATTTAAGTTTAAGTGAGTTATCATCTCAAATTGAAATTGTATTTATATATATATAATTTCAATTTGAGGTTGATAGAGTATAAAGTTGTTTGAGATTTTATTTTTTGTGATGGACAAGTTATTGATTATATGAACAAGGTTAGTGTATTAGTCATCATTTATGGTGAAAATTAATATAATTGTGTTCAAGTTTGAAATGTTTATTTTGAATGACAAAAAAAAAGGCAATGAGAAATCTGAAAATTAATAGAAAGAACTAATTTCATTATAAAAAATGATTTTTCATTAGTAATTTTTTTAGCTACAGCAAGTTAGTGTTAACAACGGCAAATGTCGTTTCTATTTTTGCCAACTAAGCGTCGGTTTGAAGCCATCGCTAAATAGCCACGACAAATGCCGTATCTATTTTGTCAATTTGATACACCTGCAGCCGTCTCAGAAGTTGTAACTTAGCAATGGCTTGAAGTCGTCGCCAAATAGCCACGGCAAATGTCGTCTCTGTTTTATCAATTTGATACAACTGCAGTTGTCTCAGAATTTGCAACTTAGGAACGGTTCGAAGCCGTCGCAAAATAGCCACGATAAATACCGTCTTTATTTTGTCAATTTGCGACAGCCTTTGCCGTCTCAAACATTTTAAAAGCCGTCGCCATTGCTGTTGTCTCAAATAAAACCTTCAAATTCAAATTTGTTTAGCGATGGAGTTTTTGCAACATAGCGACGGTTATAAACCGTTGCCAATTAGCTACGGAACACCATTGGTGTTATATTGTAGCGACGATTCAAATAGCTATGGTATTGCGACGGTCGTTGAGTTGTTGCTGATTCAAATAGCTACGCGTTTTTGATACTTAGCAACGGTAAACCACTGTTGCTGAATTTACTGTTTTTTTGTAGTGAAAATTTCAATTTGATCACTGGAGTTATTATTGGATATGACAAGTTTCCCAGACCCATCTGATCAAGAGGTGTTATTATCATAAATAGAGGTCAACATAAACTACACAATATTACATTCTGCGAACTTCAAGAGCTTTTGGAACTCCTGATTCTAAGCTTGTTGCCTTTTCCCTCTTTTCTGCACCTATCATATAACGAGTCTGAAACTTTCATTCGTGTATGCCGATAACATGACTAAATATGCATTTTGTAACAAATCATACATTTGCATGGTAGGAGACAAATGACATAATTATGTTAGAAATTCAGAGTGTATAATCATACATTTGCATGCTAGGGTAAAATATGCCCATATTGTTGTTCAGCTATATTTATTGAGTGATTTTTAGTCTCTGCTAATTCTTTTTTTCCTGTGTTTTGGCCTTACTTATGGGGATCGATTGCTGGAATTATACCTGAATCTTTCATTTACATCTATAGGTCAGGTATTTTCTTATCTGATATCATAATGATTTACTGCATTTTGTGGCTAAAAGAGAAGTATTTAGGGAGATGAGAGGCAGATAGGTGTCGATTTCCAAAGTTAGCTCATTTATAAGCATCACATTTTGCATGCACACAGACAGATGACACCAGTGGAGATTGTATACAATATCATTTCTTTTATAACTGCAGTTGCCACAACAATTGCTTTTACTATCTATGCTAAAAGAGCCTTGAAGTAGCTCCAATGAAGAGAGATGGGCATGCAGTGGATGCTATTGTTGACCATGATACTGTTGAAATGGAGAAATTGTCACAAGAAAGACTCCTTACATAAATATTAAAAAAATTAGTTTGGGATGGGCGGAATAGAAAATATCCATTCTACTCTAGATTGGGACGGGATGAGATTAATCAATCCCAAAAGGACCCGAAAAAATCGGGACTAGACGAGATCGGGTTCACGGGATGGGATGCCCACCTTATGTTCAAGTACTATACGTCGGAGTTTATACTATTTGAGAACATAAATAGGATGTCAAGATAGCTTGCGTTGACATTTTCGAGCAACAAATTTTTTTTTTGAGTATATGTATTATAGCATGTTAAAGACTTCATGAATTCTAGAGGATAAGCTGAGATGATGATGAGCTTAATTGGATTTAAAAATTAAAAAGTTCCATATTTGAGAAAAAATTTTAAAATTTGAAAATTTGAAAATACATATTTTTTTTCATAAGGAGCTAGATCTCCCCCTCCCCTATAAAACCTACATCTTTATGAAATATTATTTCATTCATTGATGTCATAGTAACTGATGTAGTCGATTCCTGCTCTCATTCCTCGCTGCTTACCTAAACCTGCATAGACAGCACATGTGAGCCAAGGACTACCGTGTGGCGGCCGATGACACTCCAATGCTTAAGTTAGATAAGACTTAGGAGAGGCTTAAAGCTGTACGTTGGTATTTTGTAGCATACCTTAAGTTCGTCGACCATATCTCCCTTTATAGTGTAGGAGTCTTTGCTCGACTACGCCTTTTGGGGTGTAATTTGGGAAAGAGATCTTGTCGGAGATCCTTTCTTGTTTGGAAATTGTCTATGTGGGATAGTTTCCCTACACGACTTGTGTTCCTAGATCTGCGGGACAGGTTTCCCCTTCTGAGTGTTATCCATGCAAGGAAGTTTCCTTGTCCAACTTATACTCTAGTATTTGTTTCCTAGTCGGAACCGACGTACTGCTGGCCTGCCTGTCTTGAGTCGATCCCCTAGATACTTGCCTTATCAGGGCTTACTTTTGCCTTATTAGGGCTTATAAGTATTGGGCTTGAGCGCATGACATTGAGTGCTACTCATAGTCTGTTGATGCCCTCACAAGGGTTCATTGCCTTGCACCAAAGCATGTTCCAGGTTGGGCTTCTCTTTCTAGAAGATTGACAAGGTAGAAGTCTCTGATCTCACGTTTTCATGTGGCAACTCAAGACCGGCTTTAGATAATGTTGTTTTATCTCCCGCAGTTCCTTCTGATTTGATTTTCAAACATCTGGTTCACTAGCCATTGGTATGTTGCACCCGCATTTTTTAGGCCGAATGACATCATCTGATAGCAGTATATCTTTCTTTCGGATATGAAAGATGTTTTCTCTTGATCTAGGGGGTGCATCTGAATCCGATTATATCGGGAGTAGGCATCCATGAAACTTAGGAGGTTGTGTTCGAACGTGGCATCTACAATTTGATCGATGCGGGGTAGCGAAAAGCTGTCCTTCGGGCACACATTGTTTAAGTCGGTGTAGTTTATGCAGACTCTTCACTTTCCATTTTTTTAATCGAGACGGTGATCACTAGCCAATCTGGGTACCGTGCCTATTTGATCATGTCAACATTAAGTAGCCTATGCACTTCTTCATTTATGATTTGGTTCCTCTCGGGGGCCACATGTTTTTCTTCCGTCTGACCGATTTTCATGCTGGGTCCACAGTTAGTCGATGGGTGATTATGGAGGGGTCTATTCCCACCATATCCAGCATCGTTCAGGCGAAGATTTCTTGATTTTGTCGTAGCAGTGTAATTAGCTGTTTCGCAAATTCCTTGCTAAGGCGGGAGCCTATTTGGATGGCTTTGTTGTCATTAGGGTTGTTCAGATACACAGTAGTCACCAGTTCCTCTTCAGGTTGATCGACGTTGGATCTTCCCCTCAGGTTGAAAAATATCTCCCCATCTGGGTGGGGAGAGTCCTTTCTAAACTTCGAACCCGAGTTTAGAGGCGCATCAGTCGTGGTCTTAATCTATAGTTGACGATTGTCGATCCATTTCAGTGCTATGTAGTGGCAGTCTCTAGCAGCCAGCTAATTCTCTCATATTGTGCCTATTGTCTGATTGACAGGGTATTTGACTCATTGGTGTAAAGTGGAGACTGCCACTTCCATTTGGTGAAGCCAGGGCTTCCCCAGGATGATGTTGTAGGTGGACAATGCATCAACCACCACGAACTCTTGTAGGATTATTTTTTTGAGTCGTGGTTTTCCTGCAACTAATGTTAATTTGATCCTTTCCATAGGGAAGTACTTCTCCTCGCTGAGTTCGACCAGGGGCTTTGTCGAGGGGCTTAGGTTTTCTTCCTTCAGTTGCATGTTGCAGAACGTGTTTTGGAGCAACACGTTCGTATAGCTTCCAGTGTCTACTAAATATCTCTTCACTTCCCAGTTTGTTATGGGACCGATATTACCAGGGCATCATTATGCGAGTGCAAACGCCCTAGAGGTCCATGTCTGTGAAAGTTAGGGGAAGGATTGGGCTCTAAGAGTGAATGTACTGCATCTGTTGGTCCTTGTAGGCTGACTTGCTCCGTAGTTCGTGGAGCAAACTTTTTCGGGACCATTTGGACAGTTTGATCACTACACAAGTCCACTTTTATAGCATTTAATTATAGTGTTTTTTACACATTTGCTATGAAAAGTTAGGTTGCATTACTATTGAGTCTAAAAACGCTATCGCTATGGCGGGATTATAAAACGCTCAGCGCTCAGCCAAATATTTGAGGTAGCGCCCTTTTTCTTCTCTCCCTCAAACCTAAATTAATACAAAATTTTCAAGTTTAACATTGAAATCTCTTCTTTCATTTCGATTTTGATTCCCCTCTCAACACACCCAAATCCCATCTTTCATCTCTCTCTTCATTTCATTTCTTCAATGGCGACTGAACAAGTTAGAACGAAGCAAGAGATAACTTCCCTCTTGTTTCCTCTCCCTCTGCTAACTATCTAATTGGAGAAGGAGAGGACGAGAGGTTGAGAAATTGCTAGGTTTAGGTTAGGAACAGTGAGATTTGGGGCTCCAATTTGGTCAACTGACATGTAGAAGAGAAACAATAATCTCTACTGCACCCGAAACACTCCTAGAAACAGAAGAAGCAGCAGCAGATAAATTTTCTGAAGTTCCCCAGTCCATTTAAAGAGAAACAGAGGTTTCCATTCTACCCTTCAATTCTATTCTGTCTTGAATTATGATTTTATGTTTACTTTATAGTTGATTCCACATGTTCTCGCATTTCATCGAATGTATCATCTTAAATTTTGTCTTAGTTTTCAATGTGAATAACTTCGTCTCCCATTCAAGCAACATATGATTAGCCAATTGGGTGTTTGAAGCAAAATAGTGTTTTTTTTTGTTACATTTCTTCCAATTGGTATCATAAATTTTGTCACATTTATTATTATTATTTGATTTTCTAAGACCACATTAAGCCCAAAGAGGTTTAAATCAACATTTTGTAGTTTTCCCTAATTTGGCTCCTTGGGTATTGAAAATATAGTTTCGATTACATTTTATCCATTGGGTATCTGCTTCATTTTATGTTCTATATATTGTTGAAATTTTGTTGTCATTTTTATTGAATGCAGAAGCTTCAAGTAGTGGTGAAGGCAATCGAGAAGCCCAGGCTTGTATTGAAGTTTGTTTGGATGGGGAAGAACATCGGTCTTGCACTTGACCAAATTATACCAGGTCATGGATAGAGACCTTCTCGTCGCCTTTTCTGATGTTTCGTCATTGGAAGCCTACTCAATACTAGCTATTAACGTCATCTTCATATATGATGGTACTGATTTGATTTCTCTAATAACTATAGGTTTCTGGAAAAATTACCTATAATGGGCATGAAATGCATGAATTTGTTTCGAGGAAAACTTCTGCTTATATTAGTCAGAATGATCTCCATATTGGAAAAATGACAGTGAGAGAAACCTTGGCTTTCTCTGCTAGATGTCAAGGTGTCGGGACTCAATATGGCAAGTCAAGAATTATATATTCATGTTCGCTTACCTGTATTAAAGCCATTCCATTCTCATTCGAATTTCTTACTATATAAAGTATCACTGTCTGTGTTTGTCTGTGTGTGGCTCTTCCTTAGAGCACCAATCATTCAAGTTTGATAGTTGTCGTATATTATCTAAGCATAATAAAAATAGACCAATGTACTATGTGTTTCCCAAAGAAAAAGACAGTGAGATGTTTTGACTTTTGAGTGTCAAAACCCGACAAAGTATGTCCACGGATGGTTATCGGTAACAAAATACAACTAAATCAACAGTGTGAATTACAAAACCTTCTTTTCAGCATTAACTACTTTTATTAATTTTATTTTTTATGACGATATCTCTCATCAAGTTGTAGATGAGACAAGCACAAGGTGAGATGAGACAAAGCAGCGTGTTTCATCTCAAAGGCACATTTTCTAACCTTTTTCTTTTGGTAAAAATGTAAATTGTAGTTATCTATTACTTTCGTTCATTTGTCGTATTTTTCCCTAGTACATTCGTAAGTTTAGACTCTCGAGTATATGCGTTCAAATTTCAAAATCTCCACTTCTCAAGTACTCACGCTTCAAATGGAAAGTGCATTTCTTTCTGTTCCTGTTGTTTTCACTCTTTCCCTCCTTAATCTTCTTTTTCGTCTGGCATCATAGTCTCTCCATGTTCAAATGTTATGAAACTTGCAAGTGTTTTCATGTTTCTTAGATACTAGAGAATCGATCAGCTTTGCAACTTTCTCTGATTAATTAATAGCAGTTACTTATTATGTAAGCTTATATGTTTAATGAATATCCATTTCTTCCAAAAATGACATATCTAGAAAGGATTGTCGATTTTGAATGAATGAAGTTGCATTTATTTCCCAGATGCTTATTTTGAATAAAGATATGACTTTTCTTTTGCTTTTGTGCCGCTTGTTTTGGGTTTTGTTGTGATGTGCCTTTTCTCATTCATGAAGTTACATCTTCTGCTTGCATGGTAGATAATACATGTATGATATTTGATCTCATAAAATTTTCATTCAATTGTAGTTCATTTTTTCTATGTGCTGAATATTGATAACTCATTTTGTGCACTATATATAGTCATAGAATGAAATTGCCTTGTGTAAGGACTCATTTTTGCATATAGACTTGTTTATGTGTATGAAACCCTTTCCATTTGCCTGGATACTTTTGGTTTAGTACTGTGTTCAGTTTGAGCTGTCATGCTCGCTGTCATGCTCAGATGTCTTACATTCATAAGTTGTCATGTTATTTCATGCAAAGCAGCCCAATATTGGATTCTGAAGTTAAATATGAATAGTTTGTTATTTTACATGGAAAATATGCGGGGTGTCTGGTCAATGACTTTTTATTAACCTAAAATAGTTGCAACTTACAAAATGGGGTGTCCCTGTTACTCGAACATTTTGCTCTATTTCAATGCATGTGCCTTATTTTCACATTTTTTGTTTTATTTCAAATGCTATGAGCTGTCAGAAATTGTAAGTCATTTTGTCGAGTTCAGGTACATATTGTTCCAAGTTCTTTGTGTCCTAACTTTAGCTAGCTTCTGAGTGTCTCATTAGGCATCTTTTTTTAGCATTGCTGATCAGTATGGAAGCTGGTTCATTCAGCCAAAACTTGAGATAGCCACATCGGAAGAGAAAATCATGGTTTTCCAAGAGATCATGCCTGATGCTTTTACATTGATGACCGATGTCTTTGGAAATTATGTAATCTAGAAGGTATTTGTACTTTAATAATCCATCAGTTTTGAAACTGATTTTATGTTCATTCTAATTGTTTGAGCATGGCATAACAATTGAGTTATCCTTCAATTTTTTGAGCATGGAACCGTGTCGCGGAGAAGGGAATTAGCAGACCAACTAAATGGGCATGTATTGGCACTCAACCTTCAAATTATGGACTTTGCTGGAGAAACCTTAAAACAGTTCCAAGATAGCTACAAAGAAGCACTACTTCTGTCAAAAGATGACATGGCTACTCAGGAATATGCAAAATATGCACTACCTTACAGTAAAGCTGATGCAAATTCAAAGATTAGTCCTGTTTTCTGTGAACCCTATGCTCCAAACATGTTTTATTTTTATGTAGCAAAATGTTCCCTTCACAAATTCTAAACCAGATTGCTAGTTCCATCTCAATTATATTAGTCTTGGACTATTCATCCATAGCAGATTAAAACTTAAAAGCTTCCTGGAATTTGATGAGAGGAGGCATGGTAATTTGCTTCACCTGATCTAAAATGGTAGAAGTATTATTCTTGGAGGTATCACTATTTTTTCTCATCGAATTTTTTTTTGTTAAAGAATATGTTGGTTACAACAAGAACACAAAATAAATCGTATTTCTTCAAGTTATATACTCTAATGTCATACTTCTGTTTCTGACTATGTATCAAAGACACTATTTATACAAAAAAAAAGTGTATCAGACAAGTATTGTGTCGGATACATGTGTTGACACTCATAGATACTCCCATTAAAAACTCCATGCATGAATCATCAACGCGTCCACATTTCCATCACTTTTATATATGATGCATGTTATTTATAAAGCAACATTCATGACAATGCTGCGGTACATTATGACATGAGACATTTACAATTAAATGCTTAAAACATAGAGAGCTCTCAGTGCATGCATCACCATGATGGAAGTTGTGAATGGCGGAAAAACCTTCATGTTTCTGTCACTATGCCTTCTATTGAGGTAAATTACTTCATTTCTTTGCATGTAGTCAACAGAATAAGTTCTTACTCTTACTTGATGCTTCTTCCTCATTTTTCGACAAAAATTAAGGCTCAGAGGATCAGTAAAGCCCCAATTATGAAATTCTAAATAGATACCAGAGAAATGCTACACATCAAGGAGTCAAGTAAGAATAGGACTCATGATTGTCTAAAACTGTAGTTATAACACTCATTTACCCTCGAAACTTGGATAATTTTGGCTGGAAACTTCTAGGGCTAATCAATATGGTGAGGATGTCATGCTCATTAAACTTGGATAATTTTGCCTTAAATGAGCTTATATTACATTCACCCATGACATTACATAGACACAACAAATGCTCTGTCTCCCTCTCTTTTCTCAGTTGCCCATCTCAAGAGCAGAAGAAGAAAAACCCATTTTTATTTTAATTGCTTTGCTTTTGCCCATCCCTTACATTAAATTCTAATACCCATGGTTTTTCCCTTTACTCCAGTTCACTTAGAGTTTTGATTTTTCTTTTTCAGTGAAAAAAGGGTCTTTGAACTTGTAAACTTTTGATTTTGGAATGAAAAATGGGTACTGAAGAAGACAACAAGAACACCATTTCTCAAGAGCATGGCGAGGCTTCAACCAACGCAACAACAGCACCGGCTGTTGTACCAAATCAAGATGTATTTCCTATCTTGTGCATTTATGATTGAATGGTTTTGTTTGATAAAGGTTGGTTTTTTAGTTTTGGGGTATCTGTGATTTAACCAATATAGGAATTCTGGGCTGTTTTTGTCATGGGGATTTCTCTGTTTGTTGTTTTCCAATTACATGTTGTGGGATTGTTTATGTTTGGAACATTTTGTGCCCTTGGAGTTCTGGAGAGAGAAGACACCATCTAGGGTTGGGGGTTAGGGGAGTGAACTTTGTGGAAATTTGATTTTAGATATATTTTCTACAGTCACTTAGCACATACACACAGAAAGTAGCAAGAAAGAAGAAGCAGTGTGTGAATGTTAGTTTGAAGTGTATTGTCTAGTTTTTTACTTATTTCTACTCTTGAGTTTAGTTTCTTTGATATGTCAACTTTGTAGATGAACTAGTAGTTTCATGATGGATGTCTTTATAGCATAACTTTTCCATAGTTGATTCATTCATTCTAAAATGAGATTATGCTAATATGAAAAATGGTTTTATTATTACTACAATATTGGTACAGCTATGTCAAAAATTTATTCAGTAAATGAGAAAAATTATAATTTGTAATGCGTTAATAGGAAAAATAGGTTACTGAGCCTTTAATTTGAGGCAAATGCTTATATCATGCTTGCATTTGGGATTCACTTAAGGATTTTTCCCGTTTAATTGTGATTTGCTGCCTACTGAATCTTTTGTTTGTTTGTTTTTTTTCCTATTGCTTTAGTAAATATGTGCCTCTAGATAAGAAAATGAAAAATAAAGAAAGAGGAAAAGGTTCTCATAAAATCAAATTTTTTTTTTGGTGAAGTTTATGACATGTTTTCATTCAAGTGAAGGAGTATGAATGATTTTCTATCGCATAATGTTTTTGCTAAAATTCTGTAACCAAAACACCAAACTGTTAGGAGGTTACTGTGTTAGATGATTTTCACACAGATTCACACAAGCATATACCAAGCACCGCCACACTGACTCCGCCAACAACACCAAAGGGCTTCCTAATGATAGTAAAATTGTGCAATCATAATTGATTACTAGTTTGTTACTCATCAAGGTATTTGTTTAATAACAAAATTTCATGCGAGAACTACCTGTGTCCTAGTTACATCTTGTCACTTCTGTACTCTTATAAGATGAATACTACAAGTAAATTTTGAACTGGGACTGGATGTTTACTATTTTGTAGTCAAAACCTTAACTAGAAAATTTTTACCTAATAAATTTCATCTGAAATGCATGCTGAAAATTTAAACAGGGAGATAAAATGATGTTCAAATTTGCTTTTACTCTGCAGATAAAATGAGGACTTTAGATGTGACCAGAGCAGAGCTTGCTCTTTTGGTTTTGTATTTGAAGAAGGCCGAAGCAAGGCATAAGATATGCAGGGCAATACACTATGGTTCGAAATTTGTGAACAATAGAGAGCCTGGTACAGTTTGCATCATCAACTGCACTTGCAGTTTGTCAATGACTTGCATGCTCTTATAAGCCCACCTACCAAAGGAACACCAGTTCCGATCGTTTAATTGGAAAGGTACAAATTTTTAGTGCAGTGGTTTAATGTGCATGTTCGTTTCAATGCTTATCCTATGCAGGCCCTTAGTGTAATGTTTATTTTTCAGTCCAAAAATGTGTTACCATCAACTTTCTTGTTTCTGGATCAAATTGTGTGGCTGGGCAGAACTTGCATTTATAAGGTATTCACATTTCATTTCCTGGTTAGGTTATCGTTGTTTATTTGATTTTTTTCTTAGTAGTTTCTACAAGATACATCAGCGTTTACATTTCCAATTTATTTGTATTCTAGAACAAAGAACGTGCAAAGTTACTAGGCATGTTTTTAAATTGATAGGCTCCTCTGTTTGTACCCAATTGGTCGAGGTTTGTGTTACATTTTTCACTTTCCAGCACCATGAGAACATTGTTATGTTTTAAGATATCCAAATTAATAGGCGTTTAGCTTGATCCAAGCTGTAGTCCCACTCCACACAATTCAAATAAAACTTTAACTTCTGTATTTATTTTTTTATTTATTATTTTTCTTTATCAAGATTGCGAAACTTGAGAGTCTGTCTTCATCAATGAAAAAGTTAGAGGAGTTTAAGAACATTAATAAGTATGAGGTATTGGAGGGTGCAATTTCTTTAAGAAGTTAATCATATTGTTTTTTCCCATGCTCTATGATTCATTCTAAGTATCTATTTTTTGCTGTTCACAATGCAGAATGAGTAGTGTCGTGGAAAACTCAAACATTCAAATGATAGAACACTAGCACTTGTAAAAAGCAGCAATGGATACAGTTTTGCAGTAGGCCTCCTTCAATTGGCTCCTAGGAAAGTCACACATTGTGTTACAGGAATCCATTGATGTGTTATTAATATTTGTAATGCAGCGAAGCTCAGAGTTGGTGACAGATGCTCAAGGAATTGTGTGCCTAGTAGGGGTTTATCTATTTTACATGTTTGTTGTCATTATAATTGTTTCCCATTATGCTCTAATTTATTCGAGTCAATACAAACTGGGGTACCGCCTCCATTCGTCCCATTTGTGGGCAGCAGTGATAACTGTTGTTCTTACATGATCTCTTTATTATGTAGTTGCTTCTCCCAAAGGTAGATCCTTGAATTGTTAAGAGCTTATTGATAAGAGTTTCACTTTTTCCCTCCTCCTGAAGGGTACATATCTCAAACAATGAAGTTAGGTGCAATTGGTATGCCAACTTATCAAACATTATCTTTGGAAGAGCTTGAAGCGGTTGCAAACAACTTCAATACATCATCTTTGTTGGGTGAAGGATCTCATGGCCAGGTATGACATCTAGTAATTGGTGATGGAAGACCGTACAGCTGGTGTTACTATTGCTGGCCCTTGTCGTTGTACAATGGATGTTGTTCCCAAAGCCTTTTCTTTTGAATAAACAACATCAAGAGGTACATCCTTGAACCAACATCAACAAATGAAGGAAGGGGAGAACCAAAGCAATGAAGTTGGAAACTAGAAAGGATTGTGACTCGATGTAATACATTATCTTATTAATTACATTACTTTGCTTCCATTCATGGAAATGTTTAAGTTTGACACATTTAGATTTTTATTTTCTAGAAATAAAACTTATAAGATGTTATAAAAATTCATTTGATAGCACTTGATGAGTGCTATAGAAAAAAAGGGCCTTGAGAAACGCTATAGAAACTAATACAATAGCATTTGTTAAATGTTACGTGAGGGAAGACATTAGCGTTTCTAAAACGCTATGGTATACTATACGATAGCGTTTCTAAAACGCTATAAAAGGTCAACTTACAATAGCATTTTTAAAATTCTATAATAGACCCTGTATCTATTATAGCTCCGGCTGACACAACATTTTCTAAAACGCTATGGTGTCCTACCATAGCATTTTTGAAACGCTATGGTATCCTACCATAGAGTTTTTGAAACACTATTAATGACCATTTTTCTTATAGTGGATTTTCGAGTTTACTCCGTGCAGGACACACAATTCATTGTCATGCTCCTTATTTTTTTCCTCTTTCTCATCCCTAGGGACAAATGGAATCTTCTCGGATTCCATATTTTTCTTGGTGGCCAATTTATCATCTATAACGATGTAATTATGTGTTTCCTTCAGCAAGTCTACCATATTTGACGGGGGTCCAAGTAAGGAAGTTATAGAACTTGCCATTCTTCATACCTTCGGTGAAGGTTGAGATGAAATTTTGTCACTGCAACCTTTGATGAGGCTCAACTCGTTGTTAAAATGCATGACGTACTCCTTCAACGTCTCATTCAATTTCCGCTTGAGGGATTTGAGTCTTTTCACTATTTGTGTGATTTGTTGCATCTGGGCTGATAGTAGATCCACCTTTGGCTCTACAGCGGTTGCCACTAGTGTGGGGCTTTGAAGAGATTCCTCTCATGGCAGTGGTGGAACGAGCGATGCTCTGTCAGTTTGAGCGTTTGAGGGTTCTGCAACATCTCCATTGCTGCCATCATCTCTTTGTTTCTCTATAAAGGGTGGTATTACTTTTTCTGAGGAATTTTGTTGTTCCCCACGGATGGAGCCAAATTGATGTATTTGATTCTTGATCTCCTTCCTCGCTGCTTACCTAGACCTGCACAGATAGCACATGTGAGCCAAGGACCAGCGTGTGGTGGCAGATGACACTCCGATGTTTAAGTTAGATAAGGCTTAGGTGAGGCTTAAAGCTGTAAATTGGTATTTTGTAGCGTACCTTAAGTTCATCGACCTTATCTTTCTTTTATAGTGTAGGAGTCCTTGTTCGGTTAGGCCTTTGGTCACGTAGTTTAGGAAAAGAGATCTTGCTGGAGATCCTTTCTTGTTTGGGAGCTGTCAAAGTAGGATAGATTCCCTACATGATTTGTGCTCCTAAATCTGTAGAGGGAGGTTTCCCCTTTTTAATGTTGTCCATGCTAGGAAGTTTCCTTGCCCTACTTATACTCTAGTAATTGTTTTCTAGTCAACACTGATGTATTGCTGCCCTGCCTGTCTTGAGTCAATCCCCCAGATACATAGAATAATTCTACTACCATGGACGCATGACATACACGGTGAAATTAATATGCGTTTATTCACAAATCAATCCAATGTCAAGTCATACAATGAAAATAAATTCTATTAAGCCTGAGGAATCATCTACTCCTTAGTGAATTATTTACGATATCATGGTGATGGTGGTCACGGTGGCAGCGTAGGCGAACATCATCTCCTCAACGAACATGGTGTTCTGTGGTGGTACAGACTAAACACTAGGGTGTGAATAGATATGTTAAAAAATTAGTTTATTTCCCTCATTTTCTTCTTCTTCTCCACACCTTCTTCTTCCCTATTTTGCTTTGTTATGCTCTGTTGATTTGCCGTGTTTGAGAGATGGAGGACGAGATAAAGAGAGATTAGAGAAGGGGAAGAGAAAGAGAGAGGCGAGATGGATGAGAGGAAGGCAAGGTCATGGTTGCTGGCGGTGGAAGTGGAAGCAAGATGGAACCTTGTTATGCAAAATCAGGGAAATAAGGGACGCAAATGAGGAAGACTCGATGGTGGTGGCGAGTTCTCTGTTTGGAGGTGGCGAGATGGTTAGTTCTATTTTACAGCTGTGTGTTCTAGTTGTTTGTGGAAATATGGAAGAAGGGGCTATTATGGCATGGTGGAAGAGAAAAAAAAAAAAGGGCGAGATGGAGGAAGAAAGGGATTAGTTGTGATGAGAAGTGATGTGTCCAAAATCCAATATCTAATAAGTAAAACCTGCAAAACAAATGTTAGATTGCCAAAGATCATTTTTTTGGTGGTCGAAGGCACTCCGAGGCTTAAGTCAGTAACTTAGTTGGAGATGTAGATAAAACTAGACAAAACTTAGTTAAAATTGCATACCTTTGTTGAATGTTCTCTTTACCTTTTATAATGGTCGTAGTTAATTCCTTGAGTGAATTAAGCATGTGAGGCGCAACGAGGGGAGACGTTCTCTGTAATAGTCTCCCCCTTTATGAAGACATGTTCGTGGAGGCGTGACTCTTTCCACGACTTTTTTATGTAACGTTCATCCCCTTTCAAGGAGAAGTTTATCGAGCGTAGTTTTGGGCCTCTAGTTATGGGCTTCCATGATTGAATTCATCTTTTTTGGGTTTTATGAATCGGCCTTGTCTTGGGATACTTGATCCTTGTGATGGATAGTCTTTGCCACGTGTACAGATGTGATTTATCATCAACTATTCCCCCCTTAGTTAGTGGGCATGTTCGCCTGAGCACTAACTGTGTGGGCTGGATTTTTAATTCCACCATCACGTCGCATTTAATGCAATTACCAGCTGTTAGTTCCTTTGTCCCTTCGATGTCTTGTTCATCTGTTCATTTGGGCGTGATTCTTGGAATTTTTCGCGGCTTTCATATCTCGTACATTTTTCCATGAGTGGGTCTTTTATCCTTATAAAACGAGGAAAGTGGTACAATATCTTTTCTTTTGTGTTCCCTTCATTCCCAGTTGTTGATTTCTTCTTCTTTTGTTTACGTGCTTGATGCTTGCGAAGCTTGCTACTTACCTAAGCAAGTGATGCAGACGACTTTGGATAGAATTCGTCATGACTATTCTCTGCCAGCCGATATCGAGATCATCCTTCTTAAGATGGTGATAGTCTTTGTCATCGAAAGACTGGATATATCCCTTTGTACTCTGGCATATTTCATTTCGATTTCAGGCTTACAGATCCTGAGATCGTTTGGGAATACCTAGATTTTGTGGGCATTCCTCCCGCTCAGATGGTTCCGAATGGCTGGAGGGTGTTGATCCTGACCTTGGCGAGGGCCGTTTTATCTGGGGTTTCGATGAATGTCAAGATTTTCACTCCTTGGTGTGGCTCGTAGTAAATGATAATCGTACTTGTTATCTTCATCCTCCATCTTGCTTCAAGAATTTTTGGGAAGAGTATGGGGGCTGGTCGAAGCCTTGGTTTTATGCATCCATTGCTTCTGACTATTGTCATTGGAACTAACCATCATTGTCATTGGAGGAGCACAAGCTTTGCGACCGATTTAATAAGTTGCTCCGAGTTTTTGTTGAGGATTTCATTGCTACGGATGTTATTACCATAGTGGTCTATATATCTCAAGTGAGGCAGAGCATACAACGACACTCGCTTCGGGAGTTACCATCGCGTGTGCTAGTAAAATTGTCGTATCCCGCAAGGGGTTGGGGCATCCTCCTCTGGTTAGCGTTGGTGATAATGTAAGCTGAGAGGCAAGCTCTATTTGGGAGTTTGTGGGTCCTGTCGCTCCTGTTGTCACTAGAAACTTTGGTAATGCTGCCTCGAGCATCTGGAAGAGGAATGTACTGAGGCCTCCCAGTGCCTCAAAGTTGCTGGTGATTAGTTTTGGTCGTTATTGAAGAGGAAGAAACTTGCTACCTTGGTTTGTGGTTTTACTATGGCTCCCCCCCCCCCATTTGATATATTTTGGGAATGGTGGCTGTGATATTGGAGATCATGCCGCTCGAGAGATGGATCAAGCTCTCGAGAGGAGCAAAAAGTAAGTTTCTCGTTCTTTGGACGCTCGTGAAGAGTTTTTTCTCTTCATATATCTTGTCTGGTTCTGTCAATTTATCAGTTGATGATTTTCGTGTCATCGACAACAAGATGTTTCAACTAGGTGTCAAGTTGTCCAAGAATCCTAAAAGCACAAAGACTCTGGATGATTTTGAGTTTGATCCTCTATTGGAATACTGACTTGCTGCTCGATGTTAGGGCTTTAAGTCCCTTGTGTCCTCTGCTGTTGTGACTGTCTGTAGATTGCCCGCTATCCCCTCTTCTTCCCGCTCTGCCGCAATTGTTCCCGAGAAGTTCTATTGTCCTTCTGAGATTGATGTGCAAGATAGTGCTCGTAATCTCATTGTTGGTTGTCATGGGAGGTCGTCTAATAGGACTCCCATGCCTATGCGCCCGCCTCGACGAAAACCTTAAGCATCTCATTGAAGGAAGGAGTCATCTTACTTATGCGGTTGTGATGGGGTTGGATTATAAGGTTGCCAGTGATCAGGTGGCGCTCGTTGAACGGAGCTGGTAGGGCAGGCTTTGGTTATTTATCATGCCCTCTATGAGTTTGATTTGCTGAAAGTGCAGTGTGCGAAGTATGCAAAGGTTGCTAAGGTCGCGCGAACTTCGTTGAATGAAGTCGAGGTAGTTTGGGACAAGTTTACTTCTAACCTCGAAATCTCTGAGGTAGAGCTAGAAAAGCTGCATTCTCAGCTAAGTATCGCTGAGTTGTCTGATTTGGTGGCCGAACAAGACGAGGCCAACCGTTATGTTGCAGATTACTCTGCTGATCTGAAGGGTTCTGTGGTATGAATTGCCCAGCTGAACTCCAAGTTTGTTACTGCCAAGTTAGCAGCTTTTGCCAGGCTTGATGCAATTGATAGTGAACTCATTTTGACTAGGGTTGTGTTTTCGTTGGTCACCAATAGGTTAAATGTTGCAAAGGCAGCGGATTGGAAGAGAATAGTCGATGGTCACCATGACTTCCTAAACTTTATCGAGTCGCAAGGTTTGGATTTATCTGAATATCGTTGCTATGCTGAGCAAGTATTCGAAGATGAAAAGGAATCTGTTCCAAATCTGCCAAGTAACCATGTTGTTAAGAATTGGTCAGCTTTTCACCCACCTGATCTTGTGCCATCGAGTAACCTCGTTGCTGACATAAATGTCGCTTTTTGAATACTTCATATAATCTTTTCTAAAAGATCGATGATAATTTTTTTCTTGATTGTTTGTACACAGTATGTCTTCTCGACTAACTTGTTAGATTTTTCTTTCGACATTCCTGGTAGGATCCTAACTTGTTCTCTCGAATTTTTATAAATGTGCTTTGATGTTCGACGTGTTAGTTGTGTAGAAGCTTCTTTTGAAATCCAACTATTTTTGCATCTAGATTCGATGTCGTACGTTATAGTCGACAAGAAAAAGTCTGACTCGTATGTCCTGGTACTTTATTACTTCATGGTTGATTAGACCCGAAGCTTTATGTTCATGCCAGAAATGTTTGTCCTGATGCATGTTTCTAGGTTTTACTCACAGCTCGATACTTTGGTTCCGCTTCGTTCTTTTTCAAGTTATAACTTTTAGTCTGACTTCTTTGTCTCGACTAGACTTTTGTAGCTTTGAACGCAAAATGGGGGATGTAAAAGAGTTTTATTGATAGCATCTTTATAGGTGCTCTACATTCCACGGTCGTGGTAGTTGTTTTCCCTTCGTATTTTTCAACCAGTATGTCTTTGGTCTATTGATTTTTATTACTTTATATGACCTTTCCCAATTTGTATTTAGTTTGCCCGCGCCCCCTACTCCTTTGTGTTGAGTTAGATTTTTTGAAGTATCCAGTCGCCGATATAGAAAGTATGAGGTTTTAACTTTTTGTTATAGTAGCTAGCCATACGTCGTTGGTAGGTCGTTGCTTTGATACAGGTCGTTTCTCATTTTTCCTTGAGAAGGTCTAATATGATTCTCAATGCTTTGTGATTGTCCTCGGTGTGGAATTTTCCGATCCTGAATGTTGGCATGCCAATTTCTACAAATATCATTGCTTCATACCCATATCCAAGGGCGAAAGCAGTTTCCGTGTTGGAGTTTTTTAAATTGTTCTCTATGCCCAAAGGATGCTAGGCAACTCGGTTGTCCATAATCCCTTTAATGCTTGGACTCTCGTTTTGATTCCTCCTATGATTGTTCCGTTGGTGACCTGGGCTTGCCCATTTGCCTGTGGATGGGCAGATACTGAGAAGTGTTGTTGGATGCTCAGATTTTCGCACAACTCTTTGACCTTCTTGTTTTCGATTTGTTTCCCGTTGTTGGTGACAATTATTCGTGGGATTCTTAATCTGCTTATTATGTCTTTCCAGAGGAATTTTTCGACTTGGACTTTTCCTATTTTTGCCAGTGGCTCTACTTTCATTTACTTAGGAAGTAATCCACTGCTACGATGACGAATTTCTTTCTGTTGGACACATGGAGTGGTCTTACGATGTCCATTCCCCATTGTGCAAACGGCCAGGGGCTACTCATCAAGATTAGATTCTGGCCCGGCGTGTGAGTATATGGGGCAAACCTCTAGCACTAATCACAAGTGCAAACGAGTTTATTTGCATCCGCTTGCATTGTGGACAAATAGTATCCCTGAGTTATTGCTGTGTGGGCTAGTGTTATTCCTCTTGGGTGATTTTCACACATACCGTGGTGGATTTCCCTTAAAAACATAATCAGCATCGTTGGGTGAGAGACACCTTACTAGCAGATTGGTTGCAGACCTCCTGTAGCATGTCGTTGACCATTATGTATCGTGTCGCTCGGTTTCGTAGTCTTCGGGCCTCCATCTTATCTGTTGGAAGTTCTTCGTTCATTACTTAGGCTAGAATTGGAGTCATCCAATTGTTTTCCTGATCTGTGACAATGCCTCTTGTATTTGATTTTCCAGTATGGAACTTTCCTGCCTGGTGAAGAGTGGATTCTCATTTTTTTTAGCTCGTGATGTTTCCTTCCCTAACTCGTCAACTCTTTTGTTCTCTGGCCTCCACATGGCCGAATAGTCGAGGTTTGGAAACCTTCTATGAGCTCAGCGGTTTTTTGACGGTAAGCTTTCATTCGAGTGTATTTGACTTGGAATTCGCCATTCAGTTGATTGATCACCAATTTGGAGTCGGTGAAGGCATTTATTTCTTTTATTCTCAAGTGTTTTTCTAATTGTAGCCTGTCTATTACTGCTTCGTATTCCACTTTGTCGTTCGAGGCTATGAAATTGAATTTTATCGCATTTTCTAACATTATGCATTCCGAATTGTATAGGGTCATTTTGGCTCCGCTCCCCGACTCGTTGGATGTTTCGTCACAGCAGATGATCCATTCGTGGGTGTTTTGATTGGTTTGTTCCTCTTCATGGTTTCTTTCTAGCAGGTGGTCACTGCAGCCAGTTAATTCAATAATGAAATCCTCAAATGTTTTGGCTTTTATTAGGGTTCTGGGGGCATAATTGATGTCAAATTGCCTAAGTTCTATTGCTCATTTCACTATACCTCCGGATAGCTCGAGATTGTGTAGTACCAACCTAAGTGGTTGCTCGGTCATGACAATGATCGGGTCGGCTTGGAAGTACGGTCGTAGCTTTCTTGAGGATACGATTAGGGCGAATGCTAGTTTCTCCAAGGTCGGGTAGTTGTTTTTTGCATATACCTGCGAGCATTTTGCTAATGTAATATACTGGTTTTTGTGTGTCTCTTTCTTCACGTATTAGTGTCGAACTAACCGCGTGGTCGGATACAGATAAGTAGGTACAGTGTTTGCCCCGTGCTTGGTTTTGATAACAGTTATGTACTCCCCATGTATGCCTTCAAACTCTGAAAAACATTTCCGCTCTATTTGTTCCATTTGAATGTCTTGTTTCCATTCAAGATCTTGAAAAAAGGTAGACATTTATCTGAAGATTTGGAAATGAATCTGTTTAAAACTGCTATTATGCCATTAACACTTTGTACGCCTTTTATGTTCGTTGGTGACTGTATGTTGAGAAGTGCATGTATCTCTTTTGCATCACCTTTGATTCCTCTTTGGTTGACCATGTATCCATGGAACTTTCCTAACTCTACTTCAAAGTTGTGAGAAGGTTTGTTCGAGGTCTTTGATGTGGTTTGTTATGCGTGAGCTTTTGACTAGCATGTCATCGATGTATACCTCCATGGTGTTACCGATCTGGTATTTAAACATTATATTGACCAGCCATTGGTATGTAACTCTTGCATTTTTAAGTCCGAGCGACAACACCCGATAGCATTACGTGCATCTTTCCATTATAGAAGACATATTTTCTTGGTCAGTGGTACATCTATATCCTGTTGTACCTTGAATACACATCCATGAAGCTTAGGAGTTCGTGTCCGACAGTAGCATCCACTATCTGGTCTATGTGTGAGAGTGGAAATTGTCTTTTGCACATGCTTTGTTCAGATCAGATCATTGTAATCCACACATACTCTCCACAAGCCATTTTTCTTCTTCACCAACACCGTATTAGCTAGCCAGTCCAAATAGTTAGATTCTCTTATCATTCTTGCACTTATAGACGATGCATTTCCTCGTTTATTGCCTGATTGCATTCAGGGGCTACGGGTCTTTTTTTTGTCGGATCAGTATTTTGGCTGGATTGACTTGCAATTTGAAAATGATGACAGATGGGTCTATTCCCACCATGTCTTTCATTGTCCAAGCGAAAATGTCCTGATTATCTTTCAGCAATTGAACCAGCTTCATGGTTAGTTCTGGATCCATTTTGGTGCCAATCTGAACTGCTTTGTCTTTTCCATCACCCAAGTAGACCATTATTGTTTCTTCTTCTGGTTGTCCAATGTTTGGTCGATCCCTTAGAATGGTTGTGGTTGTATTATCATTCATGAGAACGGGGTCTATTTGACCAGATCGCTGCAGCGGCTCCTCTGGTCGTTGCAGTAATTGCTATTTGTGTGGAGCTTTAATTATTGCATAATGACATTCCCGCGCGACTGACTTATCTCTTTTGATTGTTCCGCCACCATTGTCAGTGTGGTACTTTAAGCATTGATGCATGGTAGAGGATACCGCACACATTTTATGTATCCAAGGTCTTCCGAGAAACAAATTGTATGTGGATGGAGCGTCAACCACGAAATATGTCAACAAGACTTGTTGTCTCCCTGATTTCCCGCTTCCATAGGTAGTTGAATCATTTCGATTGGTCGTCATTGTTCTCCACAGAAATCCACCATTGGTTGATTGTTGGGTGAAAGCATTCCCTTGGTGAATCACATCCTGCGGAACAACATTAAGTACAGAAGGTAGCCGAGCTACCAATGTCGACTAGTACCCTTTTGATTTCCCATTTGGCTATTAATACTGAGATTACTAAAGCTTCATTATGTGGGAAATTGACTCCTTCTGCGTCCTCATTGGAGAATGTCAAAGTTCTATGTGTTGTTTTAACTCGTCATGCAGAAGGTTCCTGGTATCTAATTTTTGCTCGTAAATCCCAGATTGACCGCTTCCGAGATCGATTGGATAACTCTTCTTCTTCGATCACGCCATGCAGAACGTATATTAGCTCCCTCGATTGTCCTTCAGTCGCATTTTTTCTCCTGTTGGACTCCCTCGGCTTAATGAATTTTCCAAGTCGTCATTTTTTTATGTGGCGCTCGATTTCGTCAAGTTTTGGCAGTTCTTGGTATCATGCATGTAGTCATCGTGGAATGAGCAATATCTATTTTACTTCACCTGTTTGGATCTCCTTTCATTTTGGGCGACCATCTAACATCTTCCCACTTCTCTATAGTCTTGAGAACCTCAGCTCGACTAATTTTCAAAGTCGTGAATGATTTGCTCATTGATTGCTCGTGTCTGGATCCTCTTGGTTGTAATCTTCCAAGCTTTCAATTATCGAACTCAGAATTGCCTCCTATTCGATGTATTTTTTGTTGGATGTTTTCTTCCATAGGCTTATCTTCTTTCGTTTTTCTCGATCAGATGAAGCGTGTCTCTTTTCTGACTCATCCCTCTTCCTGGCTGCTATCATCTCTCCCTGGGTGATGTATTTTTTAGCATTTTTCAATAGAATCGCCATATTTTTTTGGGGGTCCAGGTTCAGAACAAAAAAAGGGGCCTTTTTTAAGTCCGGCGGTGAAAGTAGCGGTGGTCGTGTCATTGTTGCATCTGTCGATCATTGTTAACTCGTTAGTGAAACGTGTAACATATTTCCTTATTGTCTCCTCGGGTTTTGTTTGTGTGGAACAAGTAGTGAAACCCTTTTCTCATCCGTGTATTGCCGACAAACCTCATGATGAAGGTTGTTGCAGTGCCTGGAAAGAGTTTATTGATCTTGGTGGTAAGCTGTTGAACCAGCTCATTGCTGCGAAAGTGAGACCAGTCGGAAACGTTCTACATAAGATGGACTTTGTGCTTTCTTTCAATGTCATCATGTGGTGAAAGTGTCGCAAATGGTCTGTCGGGTCAGTGGTGCCATCATATGATTTAAACTTTAGTGGGGTGAACTTCGTTGGTATGGGAGTCACCATGAGTACGTCAGAGAATAGTGGTCTAGCCAGTTCATACAACACATTAGGATCTGTGACTCCCATCCTGAATGGGATTTCAATAGAGGTTATGTCTTGAAGTGGTTGCTATTTTTGAGATTTGCCTGTCAAGGTTCTATATGAACTTCTTTGGTCGATTTTTGTTCGTTTGGTGCTTGGGCGGGGTCGGTTCACTGCACATGCTCTTGGGTAAATTTTATGATTACTTTGATCATACGCTCCATCTGGACCAAGAGTAAGTCTACACGAGGGTCCGTAGTTGCGCCTCTAGACATCTGGGATGTTTGAGTCACCTCGTGTTGCGGCTCTCTATTGTCGGGCATAGTCGTCCCTACATTTGTCACTGGATTTGTAGTGTGCGCTATTGGTAGTGCATTTCTTCAGTGGGAGTATTGCCTTGATTATTGTTGGGTTAAGGGTCTGTAGAATGTGCCATTTTGTTCTGAGGGCTCTTTTATTCATCGATCAGAATTGAGAGAATTTTGTTGGTATGGATTTTCTTTTTGAAAGGAAAACTTGTCGATCCCCACGGACAGTGCCAAACTGATGCGTTCAAAATCCAGTCTCTAATAAGTAAAACCTACAAAACAAATGTTAGATTGCCAAAGACCACCTTTTTGGTGGTTGAAGGCACTCCGATGGTTAAGTCAATAACTTTGTTGGAGATGGAGATAAAACTGGACAAAACTCAGTTAAAATTGCATACCTTTGTCGAATGTTTCCTTTACTTTTTATAATGGTCGTAGTTAATTCCCTGCGTGACTTAAACATGTGAGGCGCGATGATGAGAGATGTTCTCTGTAACAGTCTCCCCCTTCATGAAGGCACGTTCATGGAGGCGTGACTCTCTCCACAACTTTTTTCTATATAACGTTCCTCCGCCTTAAGGGAGAGCTTTATCAGGCCTAGTTTTGGGCCTCTAGTTATGATTTATTTTGATGGACCCTTTTTGGGCTTCCATGATTGAATTCATCTTCTTTGGGCTTTATGAATCGGCCTGGTCTTGGAACACTTGATCCTCATGATGGACGGTATCTGCCATGTGTACAGCCAAGATGTTTGTCTTATTTGATGTATCATCAAGAGGTCTGGGATGATAGAAGATTGAGATGAGGAAGATGGATTACGAGGTGGTGATGCGGACATTGTTGGTCTTTCTAGCGAGCGAGAAAGATGTTGGAGAAGGACGATGAGTAGAGAAGTGAGATTGTTAGGAGGGGTTGTGTCTGCTAGGGAACTCAAAAAAAGGGGCTATCTAAGAAAAGAAATCAAAAAGATGTGTGGTGCTCTGTTTTGTTGTTGCTGCCAAGCTAGAGAGAGACTGGGAGCAAAAGCAAAGGGGAAAGTAGGAAGAAATAGGTAGGGAGATGGGATTTTAGGTTATGACTTTGGGCTTGGGCTTGGGCTTGACCTTCCACGCCTCTCCCTGAATGTCCGATACTTGCTCTTCCAAACTCGTCGCATTAATGCAATTTCATCCTTTAAGCTCTGATACCTATAAAATCATGAAATAAGATAATTAAACTAAAATAAAATATTTGAATCAATAACAAACATAAATTAGGAAATATTTTATGTAATAATTAGGTGAATATCAAATACCCCAAAACTTATATTTTGCTAGTCCTCGAGCAAAAAATAATAGAATTTTAATTCACTTTCGCTGAAATCATCGGTTTCACTTACCTTAACGTGCAACAAGGCTTTAACCCCCAACATTATCTCAAGTGGACCACTTACAGTTTCGCGAGGGCTTCCAAAAATATTATCCACAAACATTACCGACTCAATAAAATAAAACCTACTGTCTAAAAAAATTGCAAATACATGGTCACTCTCCTTTATTTTCCATAGAGTAATCATCTAATTGCAAAACAATTTAACAAAAACAACTAACAATGTCATAGTAGTATATCATTAGATTTTAACAAATTTAATAATATCCAAAGGTTAAATAAATTTCATAATTATTCTCAACTCGAAGTGTGTGTGTGTATAGCCTTATCAACATAACTCTCCATTTCACAGTAAAGACATGACTAGATAATCTTTAGAAAGTATGGTTTGATTACAAATATCTCATGTCACTCAGAAATGAATCACTCAGAGATTGATACCTATTACTCAATTTATATGTGAGGAAATAAATAAATTATGAAAACACAAACATCTCATATATAATTATCATGAAAAACCTTCTTTTCAAATAATGAAATGAATATGATCTCATGGATAAGAATATCGATTAATTAAAGAATGTCGAATCAAACACCATAGTTCTTGTCTATTTAATCTCCACACCTATGGATAAACGTATACTTAAAATCAATTAGGTCTTTATTAGGTTGTAATAGGACTAAGATTATGGCTAATAAGAAATGAAAATGAACACAAAAATTCTCTGAAAAATGGATACACATTTTAATAAACACATCGGCCACTAAAAATAATTGTTTTCTTCCTTTTCAATTCTTCTTCATAAAATTTTATTTTTAAGCATCAATTTTTTATTATTATTATTATCAGTGACATGTTTGTCTATTTATGGAAAATGAAACATTTTAGTTTTGAGGATTCATGGAATATCTTATTTCAACTTTTTATATTTGCCCATTCTAAACATATATCCAATTATACACATTTTCAGAGATATTGGATAAGGATAAAAATAATTTGGAGTATTACTCCATCACTGGATTAGGTAATGGGGACCCGGTCAGCAAAAAAATGTTATTCAAAGGCTCAAAGGACTGCAAACAGAAATTTATAAAATAAGAATAATGAGAGCATCAACGAAATAGTGCAAACTCAAGAAAAATTGGAGTTTATAAAATAACTCTCAAGAAAAATAAAATGATTCAAAACTTACAAGGGTTAAATCTCAACTATTATTCTAAGGTTTTCTAAAAAATATCTCACTCATCAACTTCAAATTATGCTAACTTGGCTCATAGTGCAAGAATAGTCGAGGTGAAAAATCTCATGAAATATATTTAACTTAAAGATAGTATCAAATCATATGTATTCCTATTAATATATCAATGTGACAAGTGATAATATGTATTTTCTCAAATTTAAAAGCATACCTGAAATCATATTCTCTTTATTGGAAGGGATCTTTGGATTTCTTTTGAATGCATTTTCATATAAAAAATTATTCACAATTACCAAAATCATATACTTATTCAATGGAGATTGAGTAGAATACAGTAATTAATCGTATAGTTGTGAAATACATTTCAATTCAAAAATTTGAAAAATGCACAAAAACTCATAAATTCCACCCTGAAACCTAAAGCGAACATTGTCCTCAATGTATAAAAAGAAGAATCATGACAAATGAAGGAAAAAGAAAAGATGAGGGTTAGAGTGATATTACCATGGTAAAGTTTTTACCAATTTCGAAGAGATATCTACCAATGAATGCTTATAAACATAAAAACAGTGGATTTATCATGAGAAATTGATAAAAACACATACATGACACAAACAAAATGCATAATTTTTTTTTACATGCACTAGTTGTAGGTCAACATTGTTACGGAGCTAACGAGTATAAGTGGAATGTAGCTAGAAAGAACTTGAAAATCAGTCCAGACTAACGATAGTGACACAACTGAAGTTGGGCTGCTGATATTCACATAATTATTACATAATATATCCCTTAATTTATACATGTTAGTGTTTCGATTATTATATTTTATAGTAATTATTTCGTTTTCATGTCTTTGTAGGAATTTGAGCGTAAACGATGAAATCATATTAAAGCGACAAGTTAAGGAACGACAATTAGTCGATTCCAACGGTGGTATAAAGCAGTCACAAACCTAAACCCGAAACCTAATTCATAACCTAAACCCAAAACCTAATTCATAACCTAAACCCAATCCATAACCTAAACCCAAACTCAATGCCAAGCCCAATCCTTCTCCTACCCTCATTGATGAATCATTCCCTCATTTCATCCCTATTCCTCTTAATAATTTTCTATAAATAGAAAATAATAGGGTGAGAAAGGGAGGAGGAAGAGAAGGGAAAAGAAGAGAATTAGAAAAATATCAAAACCTCTTCCTCTCTCAAAGGTGACCATCACCACTCACTCAGCAATCACCACCTCGCCACCACCATCACCCGATCACACAACACCATCTCCGGACAGCAGAAACGCCGCCACCACTGTGCGAGCACCGCCGCCACCACGAAACAAGGGAATGTCAACCCTGTTTCGCGTCAAACCTTCACTCTGCCACCGTCCCTGTCCCTCTCCCTGTCCATCATCCATCAACCAACATCATCCATCACCTCCGCCACCACCTCCGCACGAGCACCACCACAACAAACCGAGAACCACCACGAAACAGAGCCTCACCGCAGCTCTGTTCCGCCTCGCGACAGAGCCAGGTAGGCTGTCCTCCTCTCTTCATCTCAGCTTCCTTACCGTCTCTCCGCCACCGTCCAACCACCACAAAGCACCTCGTCCACGGCGCACAACCACCGCCGCGACTGCCACCAAAACAGGGCAGTCATCGCTCATTGTTCTCTCTCTGTTTTCTGTTTTCTTGGTGTTTCCTCACCTTTGCTCTTCTTTCGCAGGTTCTGGAAGCATTTGGAGGTCGAGGACGGTCGTGAGGAGCGAGAAAGAGGCCGCGAGCGGCACTGTCGCGCTAGAGACAAAGGAGGAGCAGCGCAGAGTACTATAGCAGTACTGTAGTAGCACTGTAGCAGAGGCGGGACTGAGTCAATTTAAGCTGGCTATTCACACCCCAGCTATCTGTAAGAGCCACCATAGAGCGTTTTGGAACCATTTGTCTCGGGATTCATGTTTGAACCACCTGCTGATCTGCTAAGTACCACCACATCGAGTTTGTGAAAAACTAAATGGGTTGTATAAATTATTTTGATTTATTTTACTGAATTGTGTGCTTACTTGTTAATTACAATTTATTTCTGAATTTTTGATAATTTGCTTTCACCTTGCATGTTCAAGAAATTAAACTTGATATGTTTGGTAGTTAGAATTACCCTTTATCAATATTCAAAGCATGTGCTAAAAATATTAAGCTTAAACTTTAATTAAGTGTGCCCTAAAAGACACTTAATACTTGGTAAGAGCGTATTTGCTTGAAATAATTTGTTAATGTATGAAAGAAACATGATATAATTTGAATTAGATTTTAACGATCACATATTCGGTGTAAGCAAGGGATTCTCATTCCTAACACTTCTCGTTTTTAAATTCAGTAATTCAGATTTAAATAATTTTGCTAACTCATTGGTGAGTCCAAGCCCACAAAAATCCATCTCATCTATCTTTTATTTTTCTTATTTTAATTTATTTTTAGTTTAGATTTAAAAATGCTGTAACCCTATTTCCATTTAAATTAGTTTAATTAAATTCTAAATTTCAATTTAATCCACCTTCTTCGTGGGATCGACCCGTACTTGTCGTTGTCTACCAGTTAGGCACCGTGCACTTGCGGTTATTACAAGTGGGTTAAATTAACCTATTAATTTAGGTTAGTTAAAACTCGCATCAAGTTTTTGGCGCCGTTGCCCGGGAAGGTTGCGGTGTAATTGAATTTAAGATTTATTTTCACTAATTATAAAAAATTAAAAATTAAAAATTAAAAAAAAAATTCAAAAAAAAAATTATTTTTATTTTATTAAGTTCTTTTTTACACTCATTTTGTGTTTGATTTTGCAGAATACACTCTTTTCGAGGATATTGGACGATCCTGCAAAACATCAAGCAAATTTTAATTTGTTTTATTTTGTGAGGAGAGTTTTAATTTTATTTTCACCTTGTTTTACGAGTGTGTGGTGTAATAATTTTTAAACTCTACTATTTTCATTTTGTTTAATCACAAAAAAAAACCTAAAATTTTCTAAGTCAAAAGAAATTATAGGGAAACAATTTTAATTGTTACCCAATAGTTTTTTATGATTTAGAAATCCGACTTCTAAGACCAAGACCAGTAAATTTATTTGCATGTGCTTGTGTGTTGAGTGAAATAGATAAAACGAAGTCAGACTTTTTTTTTTGAATTGTGCTAACTTTTTGTGCAGATTGAAATACGCACACTGTAAGTATTTCTATCACACGCAACGTATTAGCGACCAGGGTGCTTGGTGTAATCGTTTGAAATTGTGTGATTGGTTGTTAAATTTCTGTAATTGTGGATGCTAAACTTTAGTAATTCACAATAAACAGACCTAGCTTATAAATAGAAATTGGTGGGACTTGATATCCCCACCTCATCACTCCAGCTGTGTGCAGCCAATATCCTAACATAATTAAAATCAATTAGCAAGTTAGATAGAGCATTTTTTAGGTACGGTGTTCATAGGACAACCAGGACCAAGGTGACTCCAATAATTTTTGTGTTGACCCAAACTAAAAGTGACGATGGGTTTAATCATTCAATGAACTCCGAGAGGCCATTGCCATAAGGGTAATTTACCCGGTACGCCGAGTCATAAGTAAGCTATGATCCACAAGAAGAATTGGTGTAACCAACAGTTTTTGGTTAGGAACACAAGCCTCAAGTGTGCATTTAACATCACATCGTTCTCACATCTATTGGCTTACAGAGCGGTAGCACAAGGAAGTACTTAATTGGACCATTGTGACCTCCTTCTCTTGTGCGATAATCCGGTTTCTTTGAAACAAAACTCTAGCCTACTGATTTTGAACTTTGCGGTGTAAAGTGTACACTCTTAGGATCAACTTGTAGCACCCATTGCTGTGTCATAAAGATTACATAAGAAATAATTGTCCCCCAAAGATAAAAAGATAATTGATCTCAAAATGTTGATTGCTTAGGGAGTCATGTTTCTTGTGCATTTATTGGTTGCTGATTGCATGTGAGCCTGTGTATATTTTTAGAGTTAGTGCTTTCAAAAAAAAATGAACACAAGGGATTATCCAGCCTATTTTTCCGAGCAAGTCAATTCATTTTATGACATGCGACGACCTGATTATGATCCATATTTAGATTATAACAACCCAGGTCTAGCCTATCATCCTGACTTCTCATGGGCTCATGGTCAGTACCATGAAGGCCCTCTAGACACTCCTCAAGCTTTCATTCCTGATAATGAGTTAGAGGATATCATGAAAATTTTTATAGAGCGAACATGAGAAATACTTGTGCAAAATTCTCATGATATCACAGAATTGACAACTATTTTTCAACAAAACTCTCAAGCTATCCGGAAACTTGAGATGACTGTGAGTCGGATAGTTGAGTCACTTCCTGAGATAGAGTCAGAACAATTCCCTAGCCAACCTATTTCCAGCTTAAATGGTCAATTTGAAATTAGTGGCACATCTGAGTCGGACAGTGAAGATGACCAATCCATTACTACCCTTAGAGTGGAAAATTGCTTGACAATCAGGTAGGAATGCTTGACATGAGTGTTATTATATCCTCACCTAATTTTACACAGGTTGCATCCTCCTCTCATACGAATGTTGATAAAGCCTCATTTATTGATGAAACTGTAGATTTTGAGACACTGCAGACATCTCCTTCCCATGTTGACTCATGCCTCCCTAGTGACTCATGCATCGAATCAAACTGTGAACATTCTTTAGAGTCTCCCCTTGACTGTTTAGAGGCTTGTTTGACTCAATTTAGTTTAGACTTTGATGTTGATGATTCCATTAGGGAAGTCAATGATTTGCTTGACTCAGTCCCCATTGTGGATCCTAGTTATAAATGGCAGTCTAAAGTGAAGCTTCTTTCACTCAGTGAGTCAAAACTAGTCCCATCAGTTGAGCCACCTGAGCTTGACCTTAAACAATTACCTGACACCCTTAGGTATGCATTTTCAGGTGATGAGTTGTCTAGACCAATATCTCTATATGATTCATGTGATGAGCCTGTACCACCTGATATATCCATCGTCTCATCTACTTGCATCACATTCCCATTTACTAAGGCTACTTTCACCGATCCCTTGTGCTGTATTGAGGATTTCAGTTTTCACCATCCTGTTGTGAAAATTATTCAATCTTCTGATTTGGAACCAGACATAGGATGTTTCCTTTTTGGAGCACGCAAGGATCATCTGTTGTGTATGACTACTGGTCACTTTTGGGATGTCCTAGTGTATTTGGTGCCCCATGTGATTGCTATATTTTGGTGGACTGATCCTCAACTGTTCAGGTTGTTGATATACGACCATGGACTAAGTGTTTGTCATGTTCTTCCTCTCCACTTTTTGATACACCATTTTTTTAGGAAGAATATTTGTCGCGCTAATGACGGTAAACCAAGCGCTCCTAGGAGGCAGCCTAGCTTTAGTTGTGTGTTTTTACTGTTAGTCTGGATTGATTTTCGAGTACCCTATTTAATTGTGTTTCACTCATACTCGTTAGCTCCATAACAGTTTTGACTTACAACTTGCCTTTTCTTTTTAGTTTTCTTTGTTAGTGTCGAGTCTGCATTTTATCGATGAAAACTCCATGATTCTTATGTTTGTGAGCCTCATTGATGGATGACTTCTTGGAAATTGGTAAAATCTTCATCGCGGTAATTTTGTTCTAACCTCCTCTCATGTACTTATTTCATTCATTTGTCAGATTTATTTTGTTAAACATTGAGGACAATGTTTGGAATAGGTTGGGGGTAGGGTTCATGAGTCGGTGAATTTTTCGTAGTATTTTCTTTTCTTATCTTTATAAAATAAAAAATAAATAAATAAATAAAATAAAATAAAAAGTGTTTTTTCTGTCAAGAAGACTTGGTCTTTTGCGATTATGAAAATGTTTTATGCTCAAGAAAATGCAAGCCAACTTGACAGATTGGTATATTGATAAACACTGAAAGTTTAGTATGATCCTTAAGTTAGATCTAGTTCATGAGATTTTTCAACTCAATTATCTTGCACCATGAGCCATGTTAGCATAACTTGAAGTTTATGAGTGAAATCTATGCTAGAAAACCTTAGAATAATAGTGGAGACTTAACCCTGAAAGTTTTGAACATTTCTATTTTTCTGAGGGTTATACATAAGCTCTGATTTTTCTTGAGTCTGTACTATCTCGTTGATGATCTCATTATTCTCATTTTTCTGATCAATTGCTTTGGGAATGACATCAAAATTGAATTATTACACTAGAACTTCTTGGCTTATACAATTGAGATATCATAATACTGACCCGAACTTAGGAAACGATCGAGGCATTTTTTTCTTTAGACCATTAACTAGCCTTTTAACTTACCTATAACATTAACCTTTTGTAGCCTTTTGAGCCTTAGAATAACTTTTATTTGTTAACCCATTAACCTTTACCCAACGTTTCTGGGAATGTGTATGGATGGATATACTAGGTGTAAAAAGGGCATCAAAAAGCAAAATATGAGATATTTCATAAATCCTCTATGAAAAAAAAAAGTTGAAGAAAAGAAAAATAGAAAAAAAAATGATTCTTCAAAGAGGATAAAGATGTGAAAATGAAGAAAAAAATTGATGGTGTGCAACATTGATTTATTCTTGACAGCCCTAATTGTTCGTTGAATGGGTGTATACATTCCTAGAAACTTTTCTTAGAATCCTTTGACATTCCTTATTAACTATTACCCAAGCCCCATTACAACCCAACAAAGTCCTAGTTGATCTTAGGTAAAGGTTGGTTCTGTAGATGTGGAGATTTAATAACCAAGACATATGGTGTTTGATTCAACATTCCCAAAAGTAATTGATATTCCTGTCCATGAAATCATGTTCATTCCATTCTTGAAAAGTCCGTTCTTCATATTACTATATGTGAGATGATTGTTTTCCATTATTTACTCTTTTCCTCACATATAAACTGAGTGAAATACAACATCTTTAAGTGCTTTATTGTGAGTTACATGAGAGGTTTGAAGTCAAAACAAACTTTCTACAGGAGATTTAATCATTGTTTTACTTTGAAATGAAAAGTTATGTTGATAGTGTCATCCACACACACACATTGAGTTGAGGATGATTGTGAATTTGTCTCTAACTTGTGGAGAATATTAAATTATTTGGAAATTTGTTGATACACTAAAATGACACTGTTGATTTCTTGCATTTCTTGAAGTTTTAAAATGAACATTGTTTGACCAAGTTTTGATTGAGTCAGTAATGTTTGTGGGTAACATTTCTGGAAACCCTCACGAGACTATAACTCGTCAACTAGAGGTAATATAGGGGTTTAAAGCCTTGTTGCACGTTTAAGGTAAGTGCAACCGATGATATCTGCGAAAGTGAGTTAAAATTTTCTTTTTATTGTTTTGCTCGAGGACTAGCAAAATATAGGTTTGGGGGTATTTGATATTCACATAAATATTACATAATTTATCCCTTAATTTATACATGTTAGAGTTTCGATTATTATATTTTATAGTAATTATTTCGTTTTCATGTCTTTGTAGGAATTAGAGCGTAAACGATGAAATCATATTAAAACGACAAGTTAAGGAACGACAATTAGTTGATTCCAACGGTGGTATAAAGCAGTCACAAACCTAAACCCGAAACCTAATTCATAACCTAAACCCAAAACCTAATTCATAACCTAAACCCAATCCATAACCTAAATCCAAACCCAATGCCAAGCCCAATCCTTCTCCTACCCCTCATTGATGATCATTCCCTCATTTCATCCCTATTCATCTTAATAATTTTCTATAAATAGAGAATAATAGGGTGAGAAAGGGAGGAGGAAGAGAAAGGAAAAGAAGAGAATTAGAAAAATATCAAACCTCTTCCTCTCTCAAAGGTGACCATCACCACCTATCCACCATTACCACCTCGCCACCACCATCAACCGATCACACAACACCATCTCCGGACAGCAGAACCACCGCCACCACTGTGCGAGCACCGCCGCCACCACGAAACAGGGGAGTGACAACCCTGTTTCGTGTCAAACCTTCACTCTGCCACCGTCCCTGTCCCTCTCTCTGTCCATCATCCATCAACCAACATCATCCATCACCTCTGCCACCACCTCCGCACGAGCACCACCACAACAAACCGAGAACCACCGCGAAACAGAGCCTCACCGCGGCTCTGTTCCGCCTCGCGACAGAGCCAGGTAGGCTGTCCTCCTCTCCTCTCTTCATCTCAGCTCCCTTACCGTCTCTCCGCCACCGTCCAACCACCACAGAGCACCTCGTCCACGGCGCACAACCACCGCTGCGACTGCCACCGAAACAGGGGAGTCATCGCTCACTGCTCTCTCTCTGTTTTCTGTTTTCTTGGTGTTTCCTCACCTTTGCTCTTCTTTCGCAGGTTTTGGAAGCATTTGGAGGTCGAGGACGGTCGCGAGGAGCGAGAAAGAGTCCGCGAGCGGCACTGTCGCGCTAGAGACAAAGGAGGAGCAGCGCAGAGTACTATAGCAGTACTGTAGTAGCACTGTAGCAGAGGCGGGACTGAGTCAATTTAAGCTGGCTATTCACACCCCAGCTATCTGTAAGAGCCACCACAGAGCGTTTTGGAACCATTTGTCTCGGGATTCATGTTTGAACCACCTGCTGATCTGCTAAGTACCACCACATCGAGTTTGTGAAAAACTAAATGGGTTGTATAAGTTATTTTGATTTATTTTACTGAATTGTGTACTTACTTGTTAATTACAATTTATTTCTGAATTTTTGATAATTTGCTTTCACCTTGCATGTTCAAGAAATTAAACTTGATATGTTTGGTAGTTAGAATTACCCTTTATCAATATTCAAAGCATGTGCTAAAAATATTAAGCTTAAACTTTAATTAAGTGTGCCCTAAAAAGACACTTAATACTTGGTAAGAGCGTATTTGCTTGAAATAATTTGTTAATGTTTGAAAGAAACATGATATAATTTGAATTAGATTTTAACGATCACATATTCGATGTATGCAAGGGATTCTCATTCCTAACGCTTCTCGTTTTTAAATTCAGTAATTCAGATTTAAATAATTTTTCTAACTCATTGGTGAGTCCAAGCCCACAAAAATCCATCTCATCTATCTTTTATTTTTCTTATTTTAATTTATTTTAGTTTAGATTTAAAATGTTGTAACCCCATTTCCATTTAAATTAGTTTAATTAAATTCTAAATTTCAATTTAATCCACCTTCTTCGTGGGATCGACCTGTACTTGTCGTTGTCTACCAGTTAGGCACCGTGCACTTGCGGTTATTACAAGTCGGTTAAATTAACCTATTAATTTAGGTTAGTTAAATTAACCGTGCACTTGCATGAAGTCCATCACGTCCTTGCCTACCCTAATGGAAATGATGCCCAAGGCAAATAAGATGTCTGAATGGGTAAGAGTCAAGAGGAACATCTTTAGAAGGTGAGGCTTTATAAACCTCCTTGTCAGATGGAGATGCAACCTATTTCGACTTAGACGATGATACAACAACACTCAAATCGGGCACTCGTACCCTATTATCAATCCATTTTCCACTCCTAAGGGTAATAATATATTTGACATCTTTATGGCAGGCTCAGATTTGCTACCAACTGCGAATGTCCTTTTTGGGTTTGGAATAGGTTGACTAGAAAATTTTCCTGACTTTCTATTAGGGTATAACCGAGCAATCTTACTCACAACTATCTCAAGTCTATTAATGGCTTGTGATTGGTGTTTAATCGTAGGTTTTAATTCTGATATATACTGAGAATTCTGCTCTATAATACTTTTTGTGTGCTGCATAAAACGATTAACCGTGCCATTTAAACTGGATGTGTTGGATGGATGAACTCGATTAAATTGAAGCCTAACAAGGCTAGGGACTTGAGGAGCCTATGAGACAACAACAGATCCCCCTTGATGTGGGCCATATGCCCAGAAGAAATTTGAATGTTTAGCTACCCTGGATTATAATAGTTAGGTTGTGGATTATTACCAGGTGGTCGCATGTTATCAAAAGAATTGACTTACTCAGCATATTATGCAGAATATTCATTTTGCAAATCACAATCAGCTATGAAATGACTATGACTTGAACATGCAACACAAACCTCAGATGAAACATTCGTCAGAGGTGTAAGTTGAGTCAAATTAAAAACTGGCATATATTTTCTAAGCCATAGTCATAACGACTGCTTCTAGCTTCGAGGCAGAAGGGGAATGAACATATGTATCTCTAACTTCATATATACCACACTTACACATATTAGGATCCTTTTTTGAATAATTCCATTGCTCGGAAATTTTGGAAAGTGTTTCAAACAAATCCCAATCTCAGCAACGCTCATCTTCATTAGTGACCCACAACTAGTGGCAGTAATCATATGACGGATTTGACGGGTCAAACCGCCTTCGAAGTATTGAACTAGACGCCACTTCTCACATCTGTGATGGGGACACTTAACAATGAGTTCATTGAACATTTCCCAACATTCATAAAAATGTTAGCCATTTGTTTTGTTGAAAATTTGACATATCTCGTCGAAGGGCATTCGTTTTATGAATGGAGAAATACTTCGATATGAAGATGTCAAGAAATTCTTTAACATGAAGATATGGATCTTCTTTCTCAAAACCATAGAAAAAAGGCACAAGATTGATAATAGATGGTTTGAGTTCGAAGCTATTTGCAGTTGTCTTAGGTAAGAAAATGCAAGACGGAGCATTGTGGAAAAGAGGGGAGAACTAGTCCTTAAAGGCCTTATCCTCAGCCATCTCCTTGGTTTCAAGAAATTTTTTTTTTAAATGCAAACCTAACCTCTATATGAAGATGATTTAACTCTAAAAAAAAAAAACAACGGAACCCTAAACGACACCTAAATGATGTGCAAACAAGATGAATGGCTGCCAACCCTAGAGTTTTGTTACTAATGCAAAGCTGAAATTCAATTTAATTTACCTAAACGTGGGAGAGACACGGTAATTTCCTATCAATCCGTCACTACATAGTTGCTTCTACCTTTTTCTCACTTTCCAACTTCAAGTGTAATGCCAATTAAAGAGTTATTCCCAGATAGGATATATTCATTCACTTGACTACTTTAAGCTTTCAAACTTCCAAAGAAGGACGCTACGAGCGTCAAACTTGTCCTAGACAATTATCTTGCTACAAATTTTAAATGGTGAAGGCTTAGGTCCTAACTTTAAAATAGACGGTGGTTAACCTATCTATGGGAGAGGGCACAAAAATTGCTAATCAATATTGCCACTATTCAAATTTGCATGCAGTACTACTTAAAACAACAAAAACACAAGTGATCATAATAGAAACCGCGTGTAGATGCATGGGGAGAAGTTACCACGGCATGAAGTTGTTTCGGGTTACATGCCACGCCGGCTAGAAGTCAAGATGCTGTCGATCACGCCTATGAATGTCTGTGTATGATTGTATGTCAAGCAAATGCAAATGCAAATGATAATAATAATAATAATAATAATAATAATAATAATAATAATAATAATAATAATAATAATAATAATAATAATAATAATAATAATAATAATAATAATAATAATAAATAAATAAATAAAACTCAACTATTAACAAATAAACAAGTGACTCCTAACATTGTTCCTAAAGAAAGAAAATTATATCTAATCTATAAACTAGTAAAAATAAACCCTAGATTTCGATTATACCGTTACAATCCCCGCAAAGGAGCCAAAAACGTGATACAAATTTTACCAACCTAAATTAATAGTCTAATTTGACATGATTGTTATACTGCAAGTGCACGGTTACCTAACTAGTAGACAATGGTAAATATGGGTCAATTTCATGAGGATTGAAGATACAATCGAAAACTAAGATCTACTTAAACTAATTTAAAAAGGGGACACAACAGTTCAAAATTTCTAAACTGGTACAAGACAAAAAAAAACAATTAAATTGAGTTTGAGAATCAAAGAGAGTGATGCTAAGGCTTTCGAATCATCCATCGGGTTTATAAAATTAATAATTATGTGAATATTACATGCATAGCGTGCATCAACGATTAGTACTATATACAAAGCTTGCAATGTTGGATGAATAGTCTTGATGTCTCAAGCTGATTTTTTGTTTCCAATTTTGCTCTCCTAATTTTATAATATTTTCAAGTAAAATCAAAAGGTGAGTAAAAAGTGACAAAGGGTTTTAATGTCTTTTGAATGAAAAAAATTTGTTACATTTTTTTTTACTATTTTTCCCTCTTAAATTGGGGCTATTTACAATTAAAAAAACCCGCTTCAAATATTAATTAAATATATCAAAGTCTCTAACATAATTTATTTAAAGTACCTCAATTATTTATAAACTATAAATAGGCATTTAAATCTAACTTTTAGATTTCTCATTTTGTCCTCCACATTTCATACTTTTTACAATCAAAACTAGTCATCTATAAAATTGATTAATTATACCTAAGTCTCTACTCTCTAACATAATTTATTTGAACCTTCAATCATCTATAAAATATAAATAGGCCCTTACATCTAATTTTTGAATCTCCATTTTCCCTCCACATTCCATACTTATTACAATCACAACTAGTTCCTCCAAACATTGATTGATTATATCTAACCTCTAATATAATTTACTTGAAGACCCTCAATTATCTATAAACTATAAATAAGCCCTTAAATATTTGATTACAAGTTTTTACTCCATAATATTCTTTGGCATTTATAATTAATTACATTAAAATTATAAAGAACTTTATGATTATTTTGCTTAGAAATCTTTAGTCAAAATCTTTTAAATTATATATATATATATTTACTTATTATTGAAATTTTAGAATTAAAAAATATGAAATATACTCGCAAATATAGCGCGTCCACACCATAGGAAGAAATAAAAGATAAGTGTTTTGCCCGAATGATGTTTGGTCATTTGAGTCGGTAAATCAACTGTTTGAATGTATGTCATTTGAAGCTTGTACTTTGATGGGAAATGATGGCACATATCTTACATTATGGCAAAAATCCATAATTAATGGAATTTGTAACCTCTATTCAGTGTGATACGGGTCCAGTTAACCAGTATAATGATGAAACAATACCATTCACTACTAGAAATCTATCTTTTAGCAATAAAATTATTGCTACGAAAATTGATTTCCTTGTTAATTGTAGCATTGTCAACGAATAAAAAATTTCCTTGAAAAAACCATAAAATTGTTACTATTTTCCAAAAAAATATATTTTGTAGGAAACATTCCTTGTTAAATAGGTGGCGGGAAACATTCCCTCCAAACCCAATTTCTTGCTAAATTGATTTAACAATGAAATTATTTTTATGGCCACAAAATACGTGTTCCTTGGTAATTATGGCATCATCTGGAATGAAATATTTTGTTGCTAAGGGAGACTAATTTTAACAACAAATCACTTTCCTTGTTAACGAATATTAAATCTTATTCATCCTTCTATACTAAGGAAATATGTTTTCTTAGAAAATAATCACATTATTAGTAATGATTCGGTTCGTTGATAATGATTGATAATTTTTTCCATTAGGTTTTTTCTTGTTAAAGTTCGTTTATTAATTTATAGCAACAAAGTAATATTTCGTTGAGAATTGTCACATTATTGGCAACGTTTTTTATTTTGTTGGAAACAATATTTTTTTTAATGAAATATTTGTAGCTATGAAATAAGATTTTGTTGGTAATTATAACATTGTTGGTAACAAATTGTTTTCTAAGTAAAAACTGATAATTATTTTCATGAAAATTGTTTCTCATTAAATTTCACTAACTATTTTATAGCGACAAGTCATTATTTTGTTGCAAATTGGTATACTCACTACAAAAAATGTTTTATTTACTAACAATTTTATTTTCCTTGTTAATATGTTATTATTTCTAACAAAAATAAATTTCATTGAAAAAACCATAGATTTGTCACTTTTTGTAACAAAATCTATTTTGTTGGCAACTTTTCTTTGTAAAGAAGTGGCGAAAAATATTTATTCCAAAACCAATTTCCCAACAACATTATTTAACAACAAAATATTTCTATTTCAACGAAATTTTAGTTTGTTAGTTATAATGACGTCATTTACAATAAATTATTTCATTGCTAATAAATATTAATATTATTGACAAACATTTTCTTAGTAAATGCACTATAACACTTGTTTGTGTCTCTTCAACAATGAAACTAAATTTTCTCTAGTTAATTACCACGTTATTGCAACGATTTATTTGGTTACTTATAATGAAATTTTTTTCATGAAATATTTTAATATTTAAAGCTCCTAGCTTCTTTATAGTGGAAAAATATCAATTCGTTGAAATATTTTATTAGTAGCATTGATATTATTTCATCTGAAAAATCAAATAAAATTTATTTAACAATACAACATTATTTTACTGTTAATTATAATATTAATGGTAATAATTTATTTCGTTGCTAAATATTGATAAAATTTTCATGAACTTTTTTCTTCTTAAGGTTCATTTTCTTATTTACAACAATTTAATTTTATTTCATTGGAGATATAACCAATTTCAATAACATATAGCATTTAAATGCTATTACTCTTTTGTTGCTAATTATAATGGTGTTATTGTGAAATTTTTTTAATTGCTAAAAGTGGTAGATATTTAACATAAATCTTATAATTGTGAAAACATTTAGTTCTAATTTATAGTAACGAAATATTATATATTGGTCTCTATTATATACGTAGCAATGATTTTTTTTATTGCAAAAAATGAGTAATTTGATTTAATAAGCTATAAAGTTGTTTCACACAACACAATTATTAAAATAGCTCAATTGGTAAATATTGCAACAGATTTTACTATAGGTTTGGAGTTCGATTCCCGTTGAGCCTAAAAATAAATATATTATATATGAAATTCCATAGTGGGGTCTTATCATTAAGAGTGGTGTCCTTAGAGTTTGGGACCTAGATTAGGTCGTCTCTTAGACAACTTTAATATATCATTTTTTATTGAAAATAATTTCCTTGGTAATTGGTAATGATACCGATGACAACTTTCGTTGATATTCATGCATTTTACAAACGAAAAAGTTCTATGATAAAAGTTGTTACATTTGCCAACGACAATTTTCCTTGATGATTTTAAGATTTTTCGAGAAATATTTTGTAAGTAAATAAAATAGTTCTTGCAACAAATAATTTGTTGGTAACGATATTTGATTTTTACCAACAAATTTCCTTGGTATTGTCAATATTACCAACAAAATATTTTCTTGACTTAGCATCCCTTTTACCAACAAAAACTGTAATTTCTTGGCAACCTTTAGCTACGGGGATGCCTCCAGGAACCCACTAACGAATTTTTTCCTTTTTAAAAGTAGTTTTCAACAAAATTTTGAGTTTTGTCAAGAAAATTTTTTCTTGAAAAATGCCTTAATTGTTGTAGTGATTTCGAGGTTGGTCATAATTAATGGAACGTCTAATATGCCATATGATCAGAACGCTGGAATTCGTAGTATTATCAGTATGGAAATATTGCTGAGAAATTTTGGGTACTCTGGGCTTAATTGTTTGGGTACATTGTTTGGGCTTAGTGGGTGGAATGTGCCTTATGGTCCATACCCTTGTTAGAAGACTTGGTCTGTTTTGATAATTGTCATTCTTGATTTATTGGCAATCATCACATGGATGCACATTTTCAATGTTTATTTACATTTTCTTTGTTATTTATTTGTTATCGAGGGTCTGTTTGGTTGGCCGTTTTCTGTGAAAATGGATTCTAATTCCCATGTTATGTGGTTTTCCGTTGTTTGATTGTATATTTAACGACAATAAAAGAATTCTATATGGGACTAGTTTTCCCATCTCTCATGGAAATCCAAATCTTTGGTCCCCTTCGGAAACAGATTTCATGGAACAGTTTCAATTCCCATGTCTATTTTTCATGGAAACTGGATTTGAAAAGCCTATATCCATATGTAAGAATGTTACATGCAAATATGCGACATGTACATACTTTGATGTGTATAGTAGCAGTAAAACAATCAATATGGTCAGTTCACCTATTAATTGTCAATCTGTCAACTCATATGGCTTTGTTTGGCTTGGATTAACATCAGGCTTTTCCCATTAAATTTTGAGACTTGGTCTTTAGCTAATAATTAAATTTCCTAAATATGTATATTTTTTTTAAGAGCTTCTGGTCTCCGTCTTCGTATTCTCTTCCCACTTTTATGATGCAATTCTGTATAAGGTCTACAAACTCAGCTTGTGTTCGAATAAGTATAATGGGCAAGTCCCTATCCTTAACAGCTTTAGCTCGCTCAACTTGTGTCTTTTTTGTCCCCTCTTCCTGTTTTCCATGTACAATATTTCTATACTTGAGGAGGCTAAAGTACACCATCTCTTCTATATTCAATCTTCACCAAAACAAAACTAAGGACAGTTTGATAGATAGACATGGACATGTATGAATGCCTCATTGCTTTGTGATATCCTATGTCCACATCTTGCAATGGACCCCTGTGTCGAGTTAGAGGGAGTAAGGAGGGTTGATTGAGTACAATAGAACTCATAGAGAAATATGTATACGAAGCCATGCAGAAAACCCATGTGGTAAAGCTTGATAGATAGGCTCCACCTCTAGGAGACATGTCATGCCAAATTGAACCAAGAAACTCAGTTAGTTAAATCATGCAAGTAGGCACCTCTTGCTCCTTCAACCCTCCACATGCTAAGTTGCCAGTAAGAATATTCAAGTCCTTTAGACCTTCTTTTGTTGCTTGCAAGGTAGACAACCCCATAGCTATCCCCAACTTCCTATATGTTGTTAAAGTCTACTAGGAACAAACCCATCAATACAATGTCCATCTATACTTCCATATTCTAATCGGCATATTTATAAATAACAATATCTAAATGACCTATGAAGTGAATATCATCATGCTTTTTCTTGCTCTCTTTTGTTTTTTCCTTATTCCAAAATAAATTGAAATCAAAAAAAAAAAAAAAAAACTTAGTAGCCCCTCAGAGATGGTTCTCAAAACTTTAGAACATAATGTTCTTGAGGACCATGTAGTTAGTGGGGATGTATCAAGACAAAAACAGTGTATATAATATCAGCCGTTGGAAACTAATACAGTTATTTGTATTAGTTTTCCAGCTTCCCTAGACATGGATGATGGGAAGGTTGGGTGATGATGGTGTTAGTGGGTTGTGAGAGAATGGGAGAGTGAGTAGAAGTCTTTGGAAAGAAATATAAAATACAAGTAGAGATAAGAGGGGAATGGAGAGATTTTGAAGTTTGAAGGACCATATTTGTATAAGCATTAAGAAGGGATGACTTGAAAAGCTTTTTCCATGTGAGATGCATAATGGTGAGGCATGATGTTGTCTTCTTTCTCTTTTACAACATGACGGAATGGCAGTCATGCTCACTCTCAAACAAGTAGAGACCTAACATATGAGAGGGACCTCTAATGTGTAGATCCAACTAGGTTTGTTAGACCTGATTCAATATTTTACAGTTGCAACCTTACAAGCATGCTTGGCAATTTTGTTCAGAAAGCATATATAAGTACACCTGCGTGTCCATCTGTTTATTTATATGTACTAAACTTCAGTGAAGATAGGACCCACATAGCCAATTTGATTTAAAATTTTCCATTGCATAGTCTACTAGTTGCAAATTGGAGCATTGGTTTACAAATTGACAGAACTGGTAGTATATATATAAGGTGCTGATACATGTTGGTTTATTTGGTAAGAAATGAGACCCTTTTATGTGAAGCTTGCCATTGGTTTTGGATCTGTAAAAACGTTGTGATAAGTTCTATCATATCGTGTGGTTACTTTTCTATACGAAGGAAGCATGAAATTGTCTGAGAACCCCGAAAAACAGCCTAATAATATTTCAAATATTATTTCCCAATACAAATTCAACATACAATTTGTTTAGCTTCATTCCAGTTTTTAACAGTATCATTTAAAGAGTTGGGATATGGTGCAGGGAACGAATTCCTTGCTCCACGAGGCATTCTAATTGATGTCGTGCTTTCGTTTCTTCATGTGGTGTAAAGATCATGGTGACAAGTTATCAGACTAATCAATAATATAATTATATTGAAATCAAACTTCTAAAATATCAGAGATGATATTGATTAATGACTCATACAGTATATGCTCTACTTTGTATTTGGATTCATGGGAGTAAAGGGTCTCATGATTGAAGAAGGTTTGGATTTTTAGGTGTTCTGGATCTGAGAATATTGAGCCAATCAAGGAAGAATATATGTATAGATCACTGTCAGAAATATTCTAATTGCTTCATGGGGGCTTGTTTGTTTTCTCCAAAAATTAATAAATCAAACTAATGAACAAGTTTAATTAACATTTAAGCGCACATTAGCATGTGCTCATGTTATGTTTAGTTGATTTGCCCAAATAGTATGTCAAGAAATTATATTTTAAAATATATCATATCGTGTACTTTGTACAGGTTTACTGCGCCATCCGGGTTTTAAATAATTAACCAGCAATAACATTTTATTTATTTATTCTCATGGTTAACTAGACTGTTACTGCAAAAACTTTAGCATCCCGTCCCTTATATTGAACTGGAAGTTCAGAAGTTTAGGTTACAGTGCCAGGCTTATTAACACATGTTACTATTTGCTTGCTTTTGCTTAAGTTTATAATGAATGAAATGCTTCATCAAAAAAAAAATAAAAGAGTGAAGTGGTTTAACAAAATAAATAAATAAATAGTTTGAGAGAATTTATTATTATTATTATTGTTATTATTATTATTATTATTATTAATGACTTTCCTTAAAACTAAGGTAAACTATTGGAACCAAAAGCAAAAAAATATCAACAAGTCTACAACTAAGAGCTAAAGTATGACCTAGCTCAATCAAAGATATACATTTGAATTCAGATGCATTTTGGATTTGAGTATATTAAATGGATTCGGATTAAAATTGTAATATTGGCTAATTTTTTGATTGGATTTAGATTTGGATTCGCTTAAATTTTATTGGATTTCTAACAATCCAACTCGAATCCGATCCATTGACAACCCAAAAAGTTAGGAAGATAATCATAGTTGCCATTGTATGTTACTTTGGTTTAGTTGAGGAATGAGAAACAACGGTTTACTTCTTGGTGTGCCATGAAATGGACTATATCCAATGAATGTACAGTGCCATGTGATGAAACTACGGGTAATGGGACAACTGACCCTATCTACACCAGAGTAAACCCTTAGTTGGAAATTATTATCAGATTTCCATGAACAAGACTTGAGGCAGCGGAGAATTCTAATAGGGACATCAATGCCAGAGGCTGGGTTGGAGACTACATGAACTAGCTTAGTATGTTAAAAGAGTGTAACGATGAGGTAGATCAACTTTTGAATTAGACACCTATAAGGCCCAACATCATTAAGTAACTTTCCCACATGATGTTGTCACGCACCGATTTTCAAAGAAACGAAAATCCAAAAAACTCCACGTAGGATTATTCGTTTGCCCAAAACTCGGGACATGAAATTCAATAACAACAGACACATTTAGCAGCAACGACTAAAACATAGTTTAGAAAATAGAAACAAACTAAAATTAATAAAAAAAAATTCTAACCAGGAAAGACTAACGTTGCTAGCCCCACTAGCGAAACTCCAGTAACGCTGCTCAAAAGTCTCTAAACCTGAAAGGCTCATCGGCTACATTCCCAAAGGAATGTACCCAAGAAGCAAAAGCTCACTTGGGTCGGCAATAAAGCTGGTGTGAGTAATCTTCATCCCAAAATCAATAAATTCACACGTGATAACATCAAGCTAAGCACAAACAATAAACAACCACACCAATAGGTAATTCCTCAATGAGACAAATGTGTCATGCAAGAAAAACACAGTTCAAAGAATTTTAGTTACTCAACGAGGCAAACATGTCATCATCCTAACAAGTAAATATGCATTTACTTATATATACACTGTAGAAGTTGACTATGGCAAGTCTGACCTACAAAAACATTAGTGGACTTGTCATCCTGCATGAAAATGGTTATAAACAATATAAATGTAATTTATTTATTAAAACCGTTATCTTCGCACATTATTTGACTTAAATATATTATTCATTTTTAACGGATTGATCATTTAGACGATACCACATTCGCACCACCTCTGTGCCGAACATACATGCCCGTATGTCTCTCTCGTAAAAAGAAGGATTTTTCGGTCATCCATGCCTAAGTGGGGAAACATCACATACAGACATGCATCACCGGATACTCCTAACTATATGAGTAACAAAAGCCACTCTCGGGCTATCAATGCGCATAAAGTCTCGTCACATTTTTTACGGATAAATATCAAAGCATATCTTCGGCATAAAAATTCACCTCATTTCCGCAAGACTAACCCGAATGTTATTTTAGTTTCTCTATAAGAAATAGGCGCCCCACCTCCGCAAGACAACCCACAGGTTATTTAGTTTATCTAGTAAGAGAGTGAAAATAATAAACAAAAATAGGAGTGGTAGTTCTAAGTGATACAATTTCAGGTGTTTAAATTTTCAGGAGTTAAAGTTTATCAATATCATTTATTTTTGATATTTCGAATTTCCTTCACAATGACATTTTGTCATTCATAAGTAAATCCACCCATCCTTTTGGGGAAGCATAGCATTTGTCTCATTGCTAAATCATAAACAATCTCATCAGGATATCCTCCCATTGTTTTGGGGCAACCTACATTTTTCATGTATAAACTTTTTGTAACAAAATGGGGAATCAAAGCCCATTCGATATGAGGAATTTAGACTTGCTAACAAGTCAATTGGCATATAATACAATCATCCAAATCTATCTTATCAAAATATAAATCATGACAAATTAGTTTCTCAAAAAGAATTAATCCAGAGTTTCATTCGCAAACGATTACTTAGAACAAACTAATTTATAGAGTGTGAGACTCATAAATTTAGGTATAGTAGATCAAGTTTCTAAATAAACGCAAAATCATCCCAAAAATATACTCGATCGAACACATCCAAACTCGTATGCACAAACTTTGCAAACACATGCAAATCAGTTTGTATTACAAACACCCGCACATAACCTCTCTATAACAAAACTTACTTTACTCCTTCGACTAGCTTTACATCGAAACAATTAAGATCCCAAAATTAATAACACCATGTGAAATCACAAAGCACAAGTCGCATTGTACACGATAACCCAAACCCAAATTTGCATAAAAGCAGATACCATGATATTCCAAGAAACAATGTCTCTTTTCCTCATCTCATCGAATACTATGAATGGTATCTCAACATAATTGCACCTTGAATACATGGAAATTAGAACATTTGATATAATGACAAGAGACTTCATTGAATTCTTAATAACATAAGTATGAACCTGTGGTCCAAAATCAAGTAGCTGTAACTGTGAAACTGCTGTTAGAACAACAACAAAAGTTATTCTATTAGGAACAATCATGACATACACGAGAACTTGGAGAAAAGTTCAATAACTTCACTAAAACACTCATTCTGTAAATGTCTCTATTCACACACAAGTCGGAAACTTGCCTAGCAAAACTTACGTCACCCAGCTCCGAACACATGAAGATGGCCGAACTCATAGCATAGAGATCATTACAACTAGCATTACCCATCTTTTGAAGCAACCCGTAAAGAACATTACAATTGTTCCAATCCGCAGTTGCTGCAATGGCTGGAAACACATTGATAGAAGTAACAACGGTTGGTTTAATCCCCAATCTCATCACTCCCTTAATCTTCCACAAGCAGTCGAACAATAATTAGAATGATTACATGGAGTTGAATGTCATTCTCCAACATGTCATGAAGCAATTCCACAACCTCTTCCCAGTGACCACTTTGTTATTGATTTAGCACATATTCATAACAAAAATTCAGTATTAACTCAAATGCTTCATCAAACACTCAACCATGAATATCCATTGATCTCCTCGGCAACAAAAAGGGACTACCATGACGATATTCCTGTCGTAAAAACCAATAGCAAAAGAAGCAGTTTTACTCAAAGAAAAGGGACAAAGCAGAAAAGTAGGAACTGTGATAGTCTTCTTTACAGTATTCTCCAGATTATAGAACTCCCTACCCCGTATGCTAAAATAAGAGGATGGTAAAGATCCAGTAACATAACCAACTGGGTCTCATGAAATGGAGGCAATTTATGTACTCTAGACACTGTGAAGCAGTAAGTACTTGATTCCATGCTCTTATATCCCCTTTTGGGTTCTTAAAGTGGAAAATGTAATAGCGTACTTGATGGTAGTAGATTGGTTCTCTAAGTACATGACATTCATGGCACCACCCACTGGATGCACTGCTAAAAAAAAGTAACCTAACTCTTCATTAAGGGGGTGAAATCATGATTCATCCACTCGTACTGGTCCCAACCACATCATGGCGGCCTTTGCCATTTACATTGCACTCACTAGACCTTGTAAGTTACCCCAGAGACAGCCCTGACAATCTTAACACTAAACTACACATAATTCCACTTTCTCTCAATTGATCAAATCAGTCCACACTGATCCCATTGTCTGCAGATATTGAAAATTACGTAAAGTGTTCACTTTAGTCGAATAATTAAAACTACAAAATTTCACTAATTTCTCATCGGGAAGGAACCATTTTACCAAACAAAAGCTAATTCAAATTCACAAATTTATCAACTAACTTCCAAACTACACCAAACAAATGCAAGAAACAGATCAATAGATAAAAACCTATAAGAATATATATATACAAACAGATAGAGATTGAATAACACTCACTGATTCACACTATGATTCAGTGATCACCAACCCCATTATGAATTCAGTGATAAACTACCCCACTATGATTCCAACAACCATTGAACAAGTATATGTAAAGACTCGTAGAATTAGATAAACCCAAATTACAACACACATTGGATTATAGAATATAGAACATATTAGAGTTCAAATCACAAACCCAAACCCATTGAGATGTACCAATCGAGTTTACATCCCAAAAGAAAACACATTCAAAACCAAAGCAAATATCATTAAGAAAACAAACAAAACAAAACCCCTTTATTAGTTAAAAATTCACAGTAAAAGTGAAGGAGATGAAGAAACCCACCTAAATCGCAAATCGCAAAGGATTTACGCAGCCAACGCAATCATCCCACATCGTCTTGCCTGCGATCTCTCCCACGTCATTGACAATGCCGCCAACACCTCTCCACGCCATCATTAATCTCGTTGTGAACCCACCCCCCCCCCCCTTTTGTTGTGCAAAAATCAAACGGGACGGGAAGGTAAGATAGAGGAAGGCGTGAAACCCGCGACAACGTTCCTATGCAAGTCATCGTCGCCAAGGAAGGAGAAGATGAGCAGGGCTCACTCTCCTTCTGTTGCACCAGGGAAGAATGAAAGAATAGGGTTTTTTATATTGTGGGTGGCTATTTGGCCCTACTAAAATTTTGAGGGCACCCACCCTCTCAACACACTAAATAAAACCCCAAATTTTGAAATTTAAATTCAATTAAATGTAACTCTATTTTATTTAATTCAAAATAAAATAAATTAATTTTTATGAAATTTAGGGGTGTTACAGATGCTCTAGCGGAAAAGCTATAGTTTTTTCTTTATGTATGTCAGTTTCATTGAGGATTCATTGTGTACTTCTCTTAGGAAACAACATGCCACATTTTGAACAGGCTGCTTCAATGCCAAAGAAATTATTCAAGGTGCCAAGATCTTCAATGTGAAAGCGATCATGAATAAATGATTTTACTGGTAGGCATATAGTTTCTATAACAACAATTCTAGTTAGCCAGGTTTGGTAGTCACTTTTGGGTCAAGTTTTAGTTTTTTTACACTTCTACCCCTTATATAGATGGTGTTTGTGATTGTGTATTAAAGAGAAGGGGTAAAATGTATAAAAAGCCAAAACTTGGCTCAAAAGTGGCTACTAAACCTGGCCGCCTAAACTTACTCTTTCTATTGATCATAATATCATCAACATGGACAAAAGCAATGCTTATATATGGACCGTACCATAAGGTGAATGGAGAATAATCAATTAAGGGTTGTCGAATGTCAACTTCCAACTAAGTGAGTTTGTTATTATTAAATAATATTTTTATTATTATTTTCAAGTCCATATTCTAAAAAAATACTCTTTGTTTTCAATTTAAAGACATTGACGAACTTAGACCAACTCTCCACATAAATCAGCTTTGCCTGATCACATTTATCAATCTTGCGACAACCATACCTCCACCTCTAACAACATTTACCATGGTGACACAATCCTTGCCACCTATTAATGCAACTCGATCCAATGTACCACAACTATGCAATCCTCATGTATTTGTGAATTATGAACAAAACTTCAATGAATTCTTGTAAAAATACTTGGTGAAATTTTCATAGAGATTAGCACATTAGGGACAAAAAAGGCATTTTGAGTTCTTATTTGGGACCCACTTGATTTTCATTTATACTTAAGAACATTACATACACATGACACAGTGAAAACTATGTCATTTGAGCTCCGTTTGAGTTGAAATTTTGAGAAAAATAAAAAATTAACATAATAACAACGTGTTAAAATCTCAAGTTGTTTTGACATGTGTGCCTCGAGATACACATTAATATATGAAAATGTGAATTTCTTTATCATAACCACGGAGCAAGCGAGAGCCAACCTTGGGTGCAACACAGGTTGGCCGGACCATTGTCCAAGACCTCCCAAAAGGGTGGTCATTGAACACCCCCAAAAATTGTTTATCAAGATATTTAATGGAGTATAGTAGAAAAAGTATCTCGAGGAACGATGTAAAAACGGAGTGAAACATTGGCATGTTGTTTCTAATGTTAATTCGTAATTTTCTTGAAACTTTTAGCTAAAATGGATAAAATATTTTTTTTAAAAGTTTACTATTGTCTTTGAGTGTACACAATAACTCAGTGGATCCTAAATTGATAGTCAAACTGTTTTTTCTTCCCCAAACTACCAATGCCCTAAAATTTAAACCATGTATTAAGAGTTTTAGAAACTACTCACAGGCTTTGAAAAATCACTCAAGGGCCATCCAATTTATAAATACAGTAGTCAAAGGTTCAAATACCAAAGTCAAGGATAAGAAGGCTAAAGTCAAGTGATGAAGATCAAGTCAATGATGCAAAACCCAAAACCCAAGCCGAAGATGAAGTCTAGCATATTAACACAAAGTTTGTCCATTACGAAGATATAGTCAAAATCAACTAAAGACCAAGACCAAGTGATTGGATGTGCCAAAAGAATTCAAAATTTGAATTATGGCGTAACCCCATTTCACTAGGCTAGTTCTGATTTGTCACTTTCTAACAGCTAGCCCTTTTAATTGTGACCCTTGATGTTGCGACACTTAATAGGCTTCTTCAAGGTTTAAAAAAAATATCTATTTAAAGGACTTGAGACCACCGCTAGTTAAGAAAATAGAGAAACCAGAAAGAATGTTGAATCAAAGTTCTAAGTTGGTTTATGCCTACACAGGAGTGTGAGAAGCCCTATGACCGCTACATTTCATCTTGAGGTTAAAAACTCAATCATCGAAGAGAAATCTAATTGAAAAGAGTGTCACTAGAAAAGAGTAAATTCTATCTAACAAAGAGTGTCACTAGAAAAGAGAAATCTAACTGAAAACTTTTCTTAACATGATTTCTACCCATTTGTACGTAGGTTTCGAACTCTATTGCGACTTTCGATTTGGCTTTGCGGTGTCGTAGATTTTAAGTAGTTTCAAGAGAGGCGCTCTCATTATAGTGAGTTTTTATTATGACTTGTTGAGAAATTAGTAATAGAAGCATGTGGTGCATGTTTGCCTTTCCAAAGAATTAACTAGTTGAAGTCAATCAAACTTTGATTTAGGTGAACCTTGTTATATATATTGTATCTCCCTGTGCTTTGTTTTTTTTCCCCTTAATTATTTTCTCATCCTTCATGCATTTACAACTTTTGTAATTATGTTGATTCTTTGCTCATATCAAACTCATAACTTGCATGCTAAAAAAGCTAAAATTTTGGGATTTTGAACTATAAAGCTCACATCGTGTGCTTACTCTAATTGATACTTAACTTTTATACATGTTTTTACAAGTGCCCTATTATTATCTTGATTTGATTTCAAGCAAAAATGGTGCTTTGAAACAAAATCAAATCGTAGCCTACATCCCAATCAACTAGGACTCTTTACAAATCCATTTTTTCAAGTTATTTTGTCACTTGTTTGTCTATTTCGAATGAACCAAATGTTTTCAAAAGATTTTCAAATCTAGCTAAGTAGATTTTCAGTTAATATAGTATTCACCCCCTTTCTAGTCTCATTAGCCAAGCACATTCATTAGTTGTATTGTTTTTCGATTTGTATGTCATCGTTGCGCAGGAGCCACCATGTTACTCTTCTGTGTATCGTTCCAATTTTATTAGACAATAAAATTATCTCCGAAGAGATAACAAGCTAGACTTGCTTAAAAATATCTATGGAGTTAGATTGTCGTCTCCGAATTATAAATAATAATAATAATAATAATAATAATAATAATAATAATATTATTATTATTATTATTATTATTATTATTATTATTATTATTATGTTTATGTTTATGTTTGGGATTTCAATACATGTGATTTTGATTAAATTATAATCCATTCCTTCAAATAAGAAGGTATGTGAAGAATAATGTTGTTCATTTAAATTAAAAATGTATTTAAAATTTTAAATACAAGTTAGCGACAGCGAAAAATAAATACACAAGCTTTAGTGTAAGATGTATTCTTTGTTTTATTGTGTTTTTATTGTGTCACATTATCTACTTTACCAGTTATATCTTATGAAAGATTGCAGTGAACCAAAAGAATGAATACATTTTGAATATGATCAATATGATCCTGGGATCAAAGCGCTACAATATCAAAGACAAATATTTTGGATCACCTCTGCTCATGACAAACAAAAAGGCCACTGATTTCCAATTCATTATTGATAAAATCAATGTCAAACTTTCAAGCTGAAAATCAAAAGTGCTTTCACAAACAGGCATAACAGTTATGATCAAAGTTGTCCTTAACTCGATTCTGGTTTACAATATGCAAAATTTCCTTCTTCTCACCTCGATCACTACAAAATTGATGTTCTTGCCCGCAATATCTAGTGGAACAGGATTGCTGATAGCAAAGCTAAGCACATGTGTACTTAGGATCGAATCACTAAGCCTCGACACCTGGGTGGCCTGAATATTCCCTCAATGAGGAATAAAAACTTGGCCTTAATGACAAAGAGTATTTGGCAAACCATCTCTTCCCCTCACAGTACTAGGGTTATCCAACTTAAAACGATTTACTTTAACACCAAAAGCCTCTTTCAAATTTCCAAACCTCCATCATTGGCTTCATTTGCTTGGAGGGCCAATCTCACTGCTCTGGCAAAAATGAAGTGAGCCTCAAATGACAAGTGTTGTCAGAAAACAATATTGACCTTTGGAAGGATTGTTGGGTTAAGTCATAATTGTTTCTTTTGCTCAATCCCCTAGCTCCAAATTTGCCTAATAGAATTTCGGATCTATGGAACATTCCCACTGGTCAACACCCCAATGGAATAATAGCTTAATCAATTTCATCTTCCCTATCCCTGTGGTCAGTGACATTCAAGATATCCTTATCCTGGATTAAAAAAAAATGGTATCTTCACAATCAAGAATGCTAAAAAAGTATTCACTTTAGAGCAATCGAAATGCTCCACCTATCTCCCTTCCTTTCTAAGCATTGATGCTATGATGCTAAGAGATATGTGGAGAATCAAGGCACCTCCTTCTACTCTATTTTTTTATTTTGAAAACTCAATCAAAATATACTCCCCATCATGACCAATTTTTCCCGTCTGCACACACCTTTACAGGATTGTTGTATTTTCTACCATAGTCACACAAAAGATGTGACTCATTTATTCTTCCTTTGTCCAGTCATTCACCAACATATTTTTTATGGGAGACTCAGGGACGATTCACTCTATTCTACATGATGATCAGCGCTAACCTAGAACAACCATAGACTAGGCGTGGCAACCTTTCATTTGCAGTATACATAGACTGTTTTCTCTTCACAAACTCTAGTTTTGTAATTATATTTTTCGAGACCTTAATTATGAAGTTCATAACCTCGTTGTTGTAACAGTCCAATAGTATTGTAATTTTAATTAGTAATGATGCATCCAAAAATCGTCCTCCTATGAGTTTGACCTACAAAACAAATGTTAGATTGCCAAGAACCATCTTTCTGGAGGCCAAATGCACTCTAATGCTTAAGTCAGTATCTCTATTTAGAGAATGAAGTAAATCTGGAGAGAACTCAATTAAAGTAGCATACCTATGTCGAATGTTCCCTTTACCTTTTATAATGGTCACGGGTAATTCTCTGTGTGACTTAAGCATGTGAAGTGCAATGGATTAAGATGTTTCTTGGAACAGTCTCCTCCTTGATGGAAATGTGTCCGTGGAGGCGTAACTTCCTCCATGACTCTTTTTTGATGCAACGTTCCTCTTCTTTAAGAGAGAACTCGTGTCGGACCTGAATTTGGGCTTTGATTCGTTCAAGCCTAGATTCCGGCTTTGACTATATCTTCTCATAGTGGGCTTTGTCTGGGTCCCTATGGTAGGCTTCATTCTTCTTAAGTTTTACGGGCTAGCTCAATAGATGGGATGCCATATCCTCGTGATGGATATTCCCTACCACGTGTATGGTCGCAATGATTGTCTATTTTGATGTACCATCAGCTACTCCCCTTTTAGTTAGTGGGTATGATCATGTATCCACTAACTATGTAGCGGTTTTGTTTTCGATCTTAACATTACGACAAATTTAGTACTCTTTCTATCTGTTGATGTTGTTGTCACTCCGGTGTTTCGTCCGTCTACTTGTTTTAACGCGATTTCTGTGATTTCGTGTGAATGTCGTATCTTGCACGTTTTCCTAAGAGTGAACCTTTTGTTGCTCATCCTTATAAAAGGAGAAGTTGAGTGCGGGTTTACTTTCTTTTGCATTTCTTCAGTTTCCAGTTGTTGATTCCTTGATTTCTCATGTTTGCTATGTAGTCGTGTCTAGCTTCAAGGTTTTGAGTGGCAATGTTCTTGATGTCTGTGAAGCTTTATTTTTGCCTAAGCAGGGACGCATGCGACTCTGAGTAGCATCTGTCATGATGACTCGTTGTCAGTCGATTTGGAAATCATTTTCCCCGAAGTGGGCCACAGTCCTTCTCATCCAAAACTTGGGTACATCGCTTTGTACCTTGGTATATTCCATTCCAGTGGGAGTACTTAGACTTGTTTGGCATCGCTCTAACCCAACTAGTTCCTAAAAGGTTGGAAGGTGATGATTGCGACTTTAGTAGGGGTTGCCACAGCTCGTTTCCCTATGAATGTCAGGGTTTTGCATTCTTTGGTGGAGTTTAGTGTAAACACCAATCGCTCCTGTTACCTTTGCTCTCCTTTTGTTTCAAGAAACTATGAGAGGGGTATAAGGGTTGGTTGAAGTCTTGGTTCTATGCGTTCCTTTCTTCCAATTACTTCAGGTTTTGCGAAAATCAGATTATGTGGTCATTATGGGAGCCTAAGAGAGTCAAGTTGTCGTTGTCGTTGGAGAACAAGAGTTTTGTAGTTGATTTGGCGATCTTCCCCAAGTCTCAGTGGAAGATTTCCTTACTACGAATGCCATTATTAGTAGTGGCTTATATTTGTCGGGTCGTGCTTTGGAGGTGACTGTTGCATGCATTGGTGATCTAGATGTCGGTCGTAAAGAGGGTTTTGTTGATGAGCTTGTAGGCCTAATTGCTTCTGTCGCTGCCCAGGGTTATGTGAGTACCGACTCTATTATTAGGAGAAGGAAAGTTCCTAGGCCTCCCAACCCTTCCAAGATGTTGGCCATCAGTTCTAGCCGTGTTTCGAAGAGGAAAAAGGTTGCCTCCTCAGTTCTTGATGTTGCTAGGGCTCCTTCTTATCACACTTCTCTCTTAAAAAGAAGTCGTGGTTCGGAGGATGACTCTTATGCTCGAGAGGATGAGAAAGTAAATCAAGTTCTTGAAGAAAGTAAAAATGAGGTTTCCCATCCTCTAGATGACCACGAGAAAACTCTTGTTGCCTCTTACGGTTTGCCCGTTTACGCTGGCCTGATGATTGATGACTGTCACATTTTGAAAACAGAATGCTTCAGCTTGGTCTTTGGCAGTCTGAGAATCCAAATGGTACTAAGACCTTGGATGACTTTGAGTACGATTCAACAATGGATGATCGAGTTTCTACTCGAGCTCGAGACTTCAAACTCCTCGTTTCTTCTATTGTGGCTGGACCTCGGGGTCGCCTGCTATTCCATCTGCTTCTCTTCCCATTTTGATTGCGCTTGAAAAGTTCTTTTGGCCTTTCGAGGTTGATGTGCAGGACAACGCTCGCAACCTCTTATGCCCTTACGCCCACCACCCTTGATGAGGGTCTCCAACACCTTATGAAAGGGATGACTCACTTTACTTATTCGCAAGGAATGTGATTTCGCGAAATTTCAACGAAAACTTTATATTTTGAAATTACGAAAAGAAAAATGGGTGAAATAAAAAGTTACATTTTTCGAGGTTTTTCCAAAAAATTAGAGATTTTTTGCTAATTTCGGAATTTTTTTCGTAAATTTCATTTTTCCGTAAAAAAAAACCCAGCTACCAAAATTTACATTTTTTGGGTTATCAGGATACTAAAATGAACTCGAAAAATGAAATCACAATCCTTGCTTATGCGGTCGTGATGGGGTCGGACTATAAGGTTGCTTGTGATCAGGTGGTGCTTATTGAGCGAAAGCTGGCAGGACATATCATGATCCTTTCTCATGTTCTCCGTCAACTTAATTCGTTGAAGCGCAATGCATAGAGTATGCAAGGGTTGCAGATTATGCACATACATGGTTGAGGGAACTTGAGGGTATTCGTGACACGTTTCCTTCTGATCTCAAGACGTCTGAAGTCGAATTGGGTAAGTTGCGATCTCGTCTGGATGCTGTTAAGAAAGAGTTGTCCAACCGAAAGGATGAACGTAAGGAGACCATTCATTCTGCTGAGGAATGTTCTGTTAGTCATAAAGCTTCTGCGACTCAAATCGCTTAGCTAAATTTCGAGTTTGTCGAGACCAAGTCTGCGGTTTCCAATAAACTTGCGACCGTTAATAGAGCATTAGCATCGACTCGAGCTGAGTTGTCATCTGTTACTGAAAGGCTAAAGGCGGCAGAGGCTATTGATTGGAAAAGAGTGGTCGACGGTTGATATTCACATAATATACCTCCTAATTTATATTTGTTAGTGTTTCAAATAGTGTATTTTAGTTTTATTTTTGTAGGATTTGGAATTTAATTGACAAAAGTGCATTAGCATGGAGAATTTGGAATTCATAGAAAAATTGACGAAGTGGAGTGGGAGACACTGATCAAGCCAAAGATTAATAAAGAGAACCAAAGAAAAAAAATAAAGGAAATTAGTTTGAATTTTGGTGGAACAAATGAGTAATATGGATGAACATAGCTAAACCCACCTTTCATGTTATTAGAACAGAATCTAAAAAGGGGTGGGACCCCTTGGTTTCCAATTTGTATTTGGTTTCCAATTATATTTGGTTTCCAATTTGTATTTGGTTTCCAATAAGGAGTTGTTTCTTTCTACAATAAATACAACAACACACACAGGGAAGGGAGAAACAGGCAGAGAACGCAGGAACAGCAGAGAGTGGATCGCTAATCCACCACGCGCTGCCATGCAGATGAAGCTCCACACCGCTATTGCTATCATCACCTTCACCATGTGTCACTAAACTCCACGCAAGGCGAAGAGATGAACTCCTAGATGTAACGCACTTAGTTGGTATTTGATTTGTTTTATGCTTTCACGATGAATAATGGTATTTATGATTTTCACTTTTATTTAATATAGGAGTTTATGTTATTTTAGTGACAAAGATTTCATCAACTTCTTCGTGGATTATTATTCCGGTGGTTGTCTTTTTCTTCTCCATGTAAGTCTAGTAATTTCTTAAATTTAGTTTCGCGTAGTTTTTCTTCATTGACCTTGTGTTGTAGATCGTTTTTCCTCGTGGGATCGACTCCCCAATCTTTACTGCAATTGACCGCTGGTACTGTTTGGGCGTAATCAAATTTTGGCATTGTTGCCGAGGACAAGCGTCATTCTACAATGGAGGTTTCGGGTATTATCTTTCTTGCTCATTGTTTTATTTTATTTTTAGGTTTTAGGTCCAGTTTTTTTTTTATTTCTTAAAAAAAATTGCCAAAAACAAAAAAGGACATTGGGGGAGTATGAGTTGGAATAAAGACCACTTTAGGAAACTAATTAGGGTCCCAAATTTAGAACACCCACAAATTCACATTGAGACCAAATTAAGTCCTACTTCTAATTTTAACACCATGAGCAATCACGAAGATGGCCATGTTTGGTCGCTAAAGGACTATCTCCACTCCACGCGCACTGCTACTCCATCATGTATCATGTTTGCACCAAATACACCAAAGCTAGATTTTAAGCCGGGTATGATACAATTATTACCCACTTTTAATGGCCTAGAGATTAAGAATCCTTATGTTCACATTAGGGAATTCGAGGAAATTGTGGCCACTTTCCACAGCAAAGTTAAGGTTGTAGACTCGGTTAGACTAAGTTTTTTTTCCTTTTTCCCTTAAGGAAAAAGCGAAAAGTTGGCTATACTCTTTTCGACCAAGGTCTATAGGTTCATGGGAGGAGATGACACAAGCATTTTTGAATAAATACTTTTCTCACCACAAACCAACGGTCTAAAGAGACAAATTTATACCTTCACCCAAAAGAATAGCGAGACATTATATCAAGCATGGGAGAGGTTCAAGGATATCTTGAATACATGTCCACACCATGGGTATGAGAATTGGCGCTTAGTAAGTTATTTTTATGAGGGGTTCACTAGTAGAGAGTGTCGGTTCGTTGAGATGATGTGTAATGGAGAGTTTTTGCATAAGGACCCTGACGAGGCCATTGAGTACCTGAATGACTTGGCTGAAAAGGCTCACACTTGGACTGGTAAAAACGGTACTGAGAGCATGGATAGAACACGCCCAGCTGGACACTACCAACTTAGGGAAGAGGACAGCCTAAGAGCCCAATTGGATAGAGTGACTAGGGAGTCAGAGGCACTTAAGGCCAAGGATGGTAGGCCCACACATAATGTTGCCAGAGTTGAACTACAGGACGCCTGTTTTATATGCAGGGGAGTTGAACACTTAGCACATGATTGCCCGACCTTGACTGAGATGAGAGGGGTTTATGAGGAACAATGTAACGCCTTAGGGATGTACAAAAAGTCGTACTCACCATTCTCTAAGACTTACAATTCTGGATGGAGAGATCACCCTAACTTAGCCTGGAGGTCTGAAGCAGACCAACCTCCACACTCATAGGCACAACCACCTAGGTCATACCCTGCACCTCCATACAATGCGCAATTTAACAGAAGTTCCTTATCAGACACATTACATGCATTTATAGAGGCACAAGGTACAACTAATCAAAATTTTGAGGTCGCATTGACACAGTTGACAGAAGAGAACAAGGAGATCAAAAGCTAGATAACCAAGCTGACAAATTCATTAACAGTATAAGAGCTGGGCCAATTTCCGTCACAGCCTCAAGCAAATCAGAATGGCCAACTTATGGCACAAACCTCTGCTTGAGACTCTTAGAATGTCAAAGAGGTTAATGTCATTACTACTCGGAGTGGTAAGATTTTAGATGGATCAAGCTCGTCCACAACTATAGGCTCTCCCAAAGCCAAGGAGAGCATCCTTGAGGATGATCCCAACAAGAACATTCCAGTTCCAGTTCCTTTTCTTCAAGCACTACGACCTATTGGAAAAAAATCGGAAATGCATGTGAGATTCTAGAACACTTGAAACAGATTAAAATTAACTTACCTTTACATGTGATTAAACAGGTACCAACTTATGCGAGGGTCATCAAGGATCTATGCACTATCAAGAAGAAGCATCATGTTAACAAGACTGCCTTCTTGACAAAACAGGTAAGTGCGGTGATTGAGCAGAAGACACCACCCAAGTTCAAAGATCCAGGGTGTCTTACAATCACCTGCCAGATTGGGACTCATGAGTTCAGCCAAGCCTTGCTGGATTTAGGAACAAGTGTAAATCTGATGCCATATTCTATTTACTTGCGACTGGGTCTAGGAGAGATTAAACCCACATCCGTGGTACTACAATTGGTCGATAGATCGGTTAAGAAGCCAAGAGGATGTCTTGCTGCAGATTGATAAGTTTTACTATCCCGTCAACTTTCTTATTTTAGATACTCATTCTGCGGTTAATATGGAGTCTACAGTTCCGATTATTTTAGGTAGACCTTTTTTTGCCACAACTAATGCTCTTATCAATTGCAGGAACGGTCTAATGAAACTGTCTTTTGGGAACATGACTTTAGAGGTCAACATATTCAATATTAGCAAGCAACCACGTGATGATGATGAGTGTCATCATACCTACATGATAGACATGTTGATATCAAAGGAGGCGCTCCTGAGCGCAAATTCTGAAACCTTAGAGTACCTCCTTTCTATTTCTGATTGTAAGAGTTCACTTTATCCTGACAATATTTTTGATATTTTTGTTGTTTCAGAATTAAAGGATAAAGGAGGACTACAATGGCAACCATGTTTTGAGGAGTTGCCAAAGGAAAGATATAAACCACAACCATCCACTGTGGAAACTCCGAAAGTTGACCTAGCTCCACTACCTGAGGGACTTAAACATGCATTCCTCGGACCAGGTGATACCATTCCTGTTATTATTTCTTTCGTGCTTGATGGCTCACAAGAAGAAGAATTGATTAATATGTTACGTGAGCACAAATCTGAATTAGGTTGGACTATAACTGACATCAAAGGTATTATCCCCTTATTATGTTCCCATAGGATTCACTTAGAAGAAGGAGCTAACCCCCGTAGAGATCCTCAAAGACAACTTAACCCCACTATGAAAGAGGTGGTGAAAAAGAGGTTTTATAATTGTTAGATGCAGACATCATTTATCCCATCTCTGATAGCAAGTGGGTTAGTCCATGTAACACCCCTATTTTTCCAATGACAATAAAAATGTATATACCAAAAATTCAATTGAAATTTATATATTTTTTTTCAAATCTTCTTTCGTTTGACAAATTGTATTTTTCGAAATTCGCTTAACTTTTCTTACCTTAACATGTGTATAATGTAACACCCCTAAATTTCATATAGATAATTTATTTTATTTTTAATTAAATAAAATAGAGTTACATTTAAATTGAATTGAAATTTCAAAATTCTAGGGTTTTAATTTTGTGAAGTAAAGGGCGGGTGCTCTCAAAATTTTAGTGGGGGCGAATAGCTACCCACACTATATAAAGAAAAACCCTTCCTTCTTTCTTCTCTTGTGCAACAGGAAGAGTTTTTCTTCTTCTTTTTCTTTCTTTGATGGCGGCTGACCGTGAGAGGGGTTTGTGTGAGAGAATAAATGGAGGGCGAGAGGTGGACTGTGGCGTGAGTGTTCTTGTTTGGGTTAACTGGTGGTCTGGTGAGGTGATTTTTGCGGAGAGAGATTGATTAGTCGAGAGATGTGATCCACCTGCTGATGTGCATCTGTGGATGTCAATGGATAATATCGATGGTCTATTTGTGTGCGATGAGGGCTAGGGTCTATTTGATTTGTAATGAACAAAGAGAAAAAGGGTGTGATAGAGAGACTGGATGGAGACAATGGGTTCGACTATGATTTTGTGGTGGACTAGGTTGTTCACAAATGGTCTGGCGAGATGGAGGACTGATGTTGGAGATGGAGGATTGCGTGGTGGTCCGATAGCGATGGAGACTGTGCACGAAGGTGGTGTTGTGATGGTGTTGCGAGGTGGTGGCAGCTGTGGGGAGATCGCGGGGTTGAGAAGAAGAAGTGGCATCGTGTGGAGGTGGATTTGTTGCCCAAATCATTGGTGATTTCATCAAGTGAGTCTTCTTCATGTCTTTCTCTTTTACTGTGAGTTTTCTTCTCATTTTCTCTTATATTTCTTGGCAATTGTGAATCAATTTCAAGTCAATTATGCATTATAGGGTGTTCAGTGGTCATCACCAATTCGTTTTAGAGGAAACAATATGGTTAATTTTGTTATTTCAAACTCTTGCGTATGAAATGTGTGTTTAAATGTTGCACTGCTTATGTTGTTGGCTGCCAAACAGGTATTTTGATATCTATCTGTTTGGGTATTCTTGGTTTTCTTACATTGGTAATTGGGTTATGAAGTTTTAGCATGGAATCTGAGATAAGTTCGACTAATGAAGGTAGATCATGATTTGGATTGAGTTGGGTTTAAGTTGTTAAAGTTTAGTGTTGTTGAAGTGAATTCATAGAGGGGTTGAGGAAGCTTGTATTGGGGAGATTTGTTTCCTGTTTGATTGTTGTATGGGATCATCCTTACATGCCCATTGTTTTGTATTTGTCGACTGGAATTGGAGATTGTTTTTAGGGTTGTGTTCTATCATCTATGGTGTTTTGGTCTTCTTGTTTCTTTATTTGTGTTTGCAATAGGATGAGTGGTTTTGAATTGGATGAAAATTATAAGATGGGCATTCGACACCTTTCATGATCCCACAAATAAAAATACATGTGAAGACATGGCAATTCGTTTTGGCTCTTCCACGTTAATCAACACCAATGATACTCCATATGATATATAAATCAATCGGGATTAGTTGAATCCCAAACATCACTTACCTTCACGTTAAATTGCTGCAAGGAAAATTAGTATGAAAATGAAGTTGCTACCCATTTGGTTGAACAGATGTTGGTTCTTAAGCCCACATCATGATAATAAGGAGATACATCTAGACTTCATAGCCCATTTTCTTCCCCTGAGATTTAAAGTGGATCCTTTTATGGTACTCTTATACAAGACTTCTCCAATAAATCTCGCTGGGTGCCAGAATAAAAAGCTTCGAGATGCACAATCCCTTGATAATAAGAAAGTAAGAAACTAATTTGAGCATTAGACATAATTGAGTGATGCACCATTCACTAAGAAGAGAGAATGTATCACTGATTGACTGTTGAAAATAATTGTTTTTCCAAAGGAAGAAGGGTAGTTGTTGAATTTTATATTTGTTGTTATTAATAGAAACATAGCTTGCTGCTATGATTATTAAATAGTCTTGAATGTTTGATTGAAAATGTTGAGTCATTTGGTGCTAACTAGGAATTAGGGGATGTTTTCAAACAACTTAAGATATGTGTGCTGTACTGGGATTTGGATGGTTACTTTGGTGTAAGTTAGTGTTCACCCATGATTGTCATGCACTTTCATGTTTATGTGTTGAAATTGTCTTTTTGGAGATTGCATGTAGTGGCTTTGTTGGATTCAGCGTTTGAGATACTTTCTGCCAAACTAGGATGTATGTGTTTATCCCTAAAATCACATTCATATGGAGAGTACTATGTGTAGTAGTGTTTGATTTTGCACTATGGTTTGTTTTGTTTTGATGTCTCGTTGATTCTATTGATGTAGGACCATTTAAGATTAATGATGTTCCTCTGTATGTATGCATCTTGAAATGGTTATGTTCTCCCAAAGGAAGGGGTGGAATTCATTATAAATGACAAAATGTCACTTGATCACCGTGTTATTATAAAGCATAATTTATGAATATGCTATGCTTCTCCGAAATAATGGGTGGATTTACTTAGGAATGACAAAATGTCATTGTGAATGAAATTCGAAATATCAAAAGTAAATGATATGGATAAACCTTGATTTCTGAAAATTTAATCACCTAGAATTGTATCACTTAGAACTATCACACCTCTTTTGTTTATTATTTCCCCTCTCCTACTAGAGAACAGTATTCTAAAAATCGCCTAGGCGCTAGAAGGTGGAAAACCGTCCAGATTAATGGCTGGGCGGGCTGTCTGGGTGATTCTGGGCAGTCTGGGCGGGTCTAGGCGAGATCTAGGCGGCCTAGGCGGAGTCTAGGTGGACATTAGGCGGTCTGGGCAAAAAAAAATTTAAACTTTTTAAAAAATTTTAATAAGGCTGATTGTGTTCCTATTTTTTAGAAATAAACTATTTAATTATTTTTATTCAGTATATGTCTAAATATAGCAAATGATAATTACTTAATGAATTTCTCAAAGGATCTGCCGGTACCAATTTTACTAATGTAGATTTTATAAAAAATAACTGAGGTTATTCATGCAATTTGAAGAAAAATAAAAGAGTACACAAATTAAAATTTATATAAAGTACCCATCATGACCAACTTCAGTCATTTGCGTTTTAATAAATTTTGTTCACGATTGTTAATTTTTCATGTTTTTAAATTTTGCATATGTATATTGGCATTAAATTGGATGTAATTGATAATGTATTATGCTTAACTTTTGTAAATTATTAAAGTAATAATACAAAACCTAAGACCGCCTAGGCACCAGGCTAAGCCCCTGGGTGCTAGGCACCTGCTCGTCGTTCGCCCAGCGCCTAGCAATTTTCAGAACACTGCTAGAGAAACTAAATGACCGGTGGGTCGTCTTGCGGAGTTGGGGCGCCCATTTTTACTAGAGAAACTAAAATAACCTTCGGGTTAGTCTTGCGGAAATGAGGTGAATTGGTATGCCTAAGATAGGTTTTGATATTTATCCGTCAAAAATGTGACGTGAGTTTATGCGTATTGATAGCACAAGAGTGGTTTTTGGTACTCATATAGTTAGGAGTATCCGCGATGCATGCCTGTATGTGATGTCCCAACTTGGACATGGATGACGGAGTAGTCCTCCTTTATATGAGAGAGGCATACGGGCATGTATGTTCGGCACGGAGGTGCTGCGAATGTGGTATCGTCTAAGTGATCAATTCGTTAAAATATGAAACAAATTCAAATAAAAATGAATAGATTACGTTTATATTGTTTCTAACCGCTTTTCATGCAGGATGGCAAGTCCACTAATATTCTTGCAGATCAAACTTGTCATAGTCAACTTTTACAGCGTAAGTACAAGTACATGCATATTTATTTATTAGGATGATGATATGATTGCCTCGTTGAGGAACTAAATTCTTGGAAATGTGTTTTCTTGCATCACACTTTTGCCTCGTTGAGGAACTAAATTATTGGAACTGTGTTTTCTTGCATCACATTTTTGCCTCGTTGAGGAACTACCTGTTTGTGTATTGTTTGTGTTTAGCTTGATGTTTATCAAGTGCGATTTTATTGATTTTGGGATGAAGATTTCTCACACCAGCTTTATTGCTAACCCAAATGAGCTTTTGCTTCTTGGGTACATTCCTTTGGAAATGTAACCGATTAGCCTTTCAAGTTTAGAGACTTTTGAGCAGCGTTACTGGAGTTTCGCTAGTGGGGCTAGCGACGTTGGAATTTTTTAGTTAGAGTTTTATTATAAATTTTAGTTTGTTCTATTTTCTAAACTATGTTTTAGTCGTTGCTGTTAAATGTTTCTATTGTTATTGGATTTCACGTCCCGAGTTTTGGGGAAACAGATAATCTTACGTGGATTTTGGGATTTTTGTTTTCTCGAAAATCGGAGCGTGACAGTCCAACTCAAGTAGTTCCCAAGAAATATGGAATAACAGTGGTGACTAATGATGAGGGGGTGCTTGTTCTAACTAAGGTAGTGACAGGGTGGCGCATGTGCATTGATTATAGGAAACTTAATTCTGCCACCAGCAAGGATCACTTCCCACTTCCATTCATAGACCAAATCTTAGAGCGAGTAGCTGGTCATTCTTTCCATTGCTTTCTAGATGGGTATTTAGGATATTATCAGATTTAGATTGCATTAGACGATCATGATAAGACTATTTTCACATGTCCTTTCGGTACTTATGCTTTTCGGCGTATGTCATTTGGTTTGTGTAATGCACCAGCTACTTTTCAGAGATGCATGATGAGTATTTTTAGTGACATGGTTGAAAATATATATGGAAGTATTCATGGATGATTTGACTGTTTTTGGTGATCCTTTGATTCATGTTTACTTCACTTGAAGGATGTTTTAAGTAGGTGTGAAAAAAAGGGTTTGGTGCTTAATTGGAAAAAGTATCATTTCATGGTTTCGTATGGAATAGTTCTGGGACACACAGTTTCTGATAAAGAAATCTGGGATACCTAAAAGTGTCAAGGATGTGAGATCATTTCTAGGGCACGCGGATTTTATAGGAGGTTCATACAAAAATTTTCTGCCATCTCTAGACCATTGAGTAGCCTCCTGGTCAAAGACGTCGTAATCCAATGGACACGAGAGTGTGAGGACGCCTTCCAAACACTCATTGATAGGCTCACCTCTGCCCCCATTATGCAACCACCGGATTGGAATTTACCATTTGAGATAATGTGTGATGCAAGTAACTATGCTGTGGGGGAAGCCTTGGAACAACAAAGGGAAGAGAAGCTCTTTGTTGTTTACTATGCTAGTCGAACACTTAATGATGCTCAATTTAATTATTCGATTACTGAAAAAGAGTTGCTAACCGTAGTTTTTGCTTTATATAAATTTCGTGCTTATTTGATTGATACACCTATCACTGTTTTTATTGACCATGCGGCTCTTAAGTTCCTTATTTCCAAAATGGATGCTAATTGATTAGGTGGATTTTGTTTCTGCAGGAAAGTGATCTAACTATAAAGGATAAGAAAAGGGTCGAGAATGTTGTGGCGGATCACTTGTTTCGTCTGGAGTTCAATGACTCTGCCAATGGCCCACCCATCCGTGATGACTTCCCCGATGAACACCTATTTGCCGTCACTCAAGTACCATGGTATGCGCACATTGTTAATTACTTGGTTTTCGGTGAAGTTCCATCATCATGGAGTGCTCAAGATAAGCACAAATTTTTGGTCAAGGCAAACAATTTTTATTGGGATGATTCTTATCTATATAAGTATTGCCCCGACCAAATCATGAGGCGTTATATCCTAAAGGTGAGATAGAAAGAGTCTTACATTTTTGTCATAGTACAGCTTGTAGAGCTTCTTTTTCTATTAAAAAAAAAAAAAAAAAAAAAAAAAAGACCGCTGCAAAAATTTTGCAGTCGGGATTATATTGGCCTACATTGTTTAAGGACACTAACAATTATTGTCATTCTTATAATAGATGCTAGAAGTTAGGTGCACTGTCCCGGAGACACATGATGCCCCTTAACCCCATCCTAGTCATTGAGATATTTGATTGTTGGGGGATTGATTTTATGAGACCTTTTCCACCTTCTTTTGGATATTTGTATATTTTGTTTGCAGTGGACTATGTGTCCAAATGGGTAGAGGTTGTGGCATGCCGGAACAATGACAACAACACAGTTGTCAGGTTTATCAAAGAACACATTTTATCCCGTTTCAGTACACCACGAGCCATTATTAGTGATCAAGGGACTCATTTCTGTAATCGTTATTTTGAGGCTTTGATGTGTAGGTATGGAATTCATCACAAGGTCGCCAATGCCTATCATCCGCAGACAAATGGCCAGGCTGAGCTGGCAAACCGAGAAGTGAAACAAATTTTGGAGAAGATGGTGAATTTTGATAGGAAGGATTGGTCCTTGCGCCTTCCTGGTGCACTTTGGGCTTACCGTACCACTTATAAGACAATTCGCGGGATGTCTCCGTATCGGCTTATATATGGAAAAGCTTGTCATTTACCTGTTGAGTTAGAACATCGCGCTTATTGGGCTATCAAAAGCACTAACTTTGATCTCAATGATACAGGTATTCAGCGAAAATTACAGTTAGCTGAAATTGAGGAGTTGTGGAATGATGCCTATGAAACTTCCCGAATATATAAGGCGAAGATGAAAGCAACTCATGATAAGAAAATTTTGGGGAAACATTTTGTGCCCAATCAACGAGTCTATCTCTATGACTCACGACTTCATCTTCATTCTGGCAAGCTAAGATCGAGATAGACGGGCGGATTCATGCTAAAACAAGTCTTTCCCTATGGTTCCATAGAAATTGAATATCCAAAAGATGGAAGAGTATTTAGAGTAAATGGGCAACGTTTGAAGCACTATGTGGAGCGAGTAGAGGTGCCAGAGGAGATCTCTCTGGTTGCCCCTGTCTACTTGATTTGATGTTCTCCACCCTATCTTTAGTTTAGTATTTTTATTTTATTTTTTTAGCTTAGGTTTTTCCTTTTATGTTATTCTTTTAGTGTTTCAGGTTATTTTAGGTGTTGATACTGGAGTCACTCGGAGCCCCTCTTCCCATGTGTTCATTTCTCCCGTCGGTATGATTTTTTTATATTTTGGTAACCGTGAGGACATTGTCTATTTGAAATTGGTAAAGTTTCACCATGGTGATATCACTCTAACCCTCCTCTTTTCTTTTTCCTTCATTTGTCATGATTATTATTTTATACATTGAAGACAATGTTTAGTTTAGGTTTAGGGGTGATGTGGTTTATTAGATTTTTTGTGCAATTTTCAAAAATCTTTGAGCTTAAAACATATTTTACAAATAAACCGAGTCATTTTTTTTGTGTTCTACTCAATCTCCAGTGAATACTTAGATGATTACGGTAATTGTGCAAAATCTGTATGAAAATGCATTCGAAATCCGAACTCTTGGTGAATTAAAAAAAAAAAAAGGAGGGGGGTTTTGAGTGTTTTTAATTTTAGAGAATATTTTTGTTGCCATTAATTTTGAGAAAACACATACTAACATGTGTCACATAGTTATATTAGTAGAAAACATGATATTTGATATTATCCTTATGTTAAATGTATTTCGTGAGACTTTTCAACTCAACTATTCGTGCACTATAAGCCAAATCAACATGATTTGAAGTTGATTAGTGAGATATTGAACTAGAAAACCTTAGAATAATAGTAGAGACTTAACCCTTGTGAGTTTGGTGTCATTCTTTATTTCTTGAGGGTTATTAATAACACTCTGATTTTTTTTGAGTCCGCATTATTTCGTTGATGATCTCATTATTGTTGACTTTCTTATTGGTTCCTTTAAGAATGACATAAAAATTAAATTTTTACACTAGAACTTCTTGCTTTATTTAGTTGAGATGTCCTAATACCAACTAGAACTTATGAAGTGATATAGGCATTTCTTTCTTTAAACCATTTCTTTTAGCCTTTTAGCCTACCCAATAATAAATATTCATTTGCAGCTCTTTGAGCCTTTAAATAGTCTTCTCTTTGTTATTCTCATTCACATTACTTAATCCAATCAAGGAGTAATACCTCTATTATTTTATCCTTACCCAATTTTTTGAGAATGTATACGGTGATATGAAATGGGCAAATAGAAAGAGTTGAAAATAGATATTTCATGCGCCCTCGAAGTAAAAGTGTTTAAAAAAAAGGTTGAAAAACGGGGGGTTGAAAAAGAAGAAAAAATGGGTTGAAAAAAGAAAATAATGAAGAAAAAGTTAATGGTGTACAACATTGATTTGTTCTTCAATGCCTTATGTGTTTATTCAAGGGTGTAGCCATTCTCAGAAAATTTTTGTATGCTTTTTTGTCCATTATTGTTTGCCATAATCCAAGCCCCATTACAACCTAGTAAAGACCTAATTGATCTTAAGTGAAAGTTTGTTTAGTAGATGTAAAGATTGAATAGGAAAGAACTATGGTGTTTGATTCAACATTCTCAAAAGTAATCAATATTCTTGTCCATGAAATCATATTCATTTCACTATTTGAAAATTATGTTTTCATGATAATTATATGTGAGACGTTTGCATTTTCCATAGTTTATATCATTTTCCTTACCTATAAATTGAGTGCCCTATCTCTGAATGTTTTATTTCTGAGTGACATGAGAGATTTGTAGTCGAAGCGTTCTTTCTAAATGTTATCTCGTCACATATGTACTATGAGATGAAGAGTTATGTTGATAAGGTTTCTCACACACGCACTTCGAGTTGAGAATGATTATGAAATTTATTTAAGCTTTAGATACTATTAAATTATTGTACTCTATTGATATTATATTGTGACTTCTTTTTTTGTTGTTTTTCTTAAATTTTAAGCAATTAGAAAATTACTCTAAGGAAAATAAAGGAGAATGCCCATGTTTTTGCATTATGTTTTTAGAAAATAGATTTTGTTCTATTGAGTCAATAATGTGTGGGGGTAACATTTCTGGAAGCCCTCATGAGACTATAACTCGTCCACTAGAGTTAATCTAGGGGTTTAAAACCTTGTTGCACGTTAAGGTAAGTGCAACTGTGATTCCTACGAAAGTGAGTTAGGATTTTATTCTTAATTTTGTTTTGCTCGAGGACTGGAAAAATATAGGTTTAGGGGTATTTGATATTAACATAATTATTACATAATATACCTCATAATTTATATTTGTTAGTGTTTCAAATAGTTTATTTTAGTTTAATTATTTTATTTTTATATTTTTGTAGAATTTGGAGTTTAAATGACAAAAGTGCATTAGTGTGGCGAATTTGAAAATTCATAGACAAATTGACGAAGTGGAGCAGGAAACACTCAAGCCAAAGATTAATAAAGAGAACCAAAGAAAAAAAATAAAGGAAATTAGTTTTGAATTTTGGTGGAACAAATGAGTAATATGGATGAACATAGCCAAACCCACATTTCCTGTTATTAGAACAAAATCTAAACAAAGGGGTGGGACCCCTTGGTTTCCAATTTGTATTTGTTTTCCATTTATATTTGGTTTCCAATTTGTATTTGATTTCTAATTGTATTTGGTTTCCAATTGGGTTTCCAATAAGGAGATGTTTCTTTCTACCATAAATACAGCAACACACAGGGAAGGGAGACAAAGGCAGATAACGCAGGAACAATAGAGAGCGCATCGCTAATCCACCACGCGTTGCCATGCAGATGAAGCTCCACACCGCTATTGTTGTCATCACCTTCACCATGTGTCACTAAACTCCATGCAAGGCGAAGAGATGAACTCCTAGATGTAACGCACTTAATTGGTATTTGATTCGTTTTACGCTTTCACGATGAAAAATGTTATTCATGATTTTCACTTTTATTTAATATAGGAGTTTATGTTATTTTAGTGACAAAGATTTCATCAACTTCTTCATAGATTATTATTCTGGTGGTTGTCTTTTTCTTCTCCATGTAAGTTTAGTCATGTTTTTCTTATGTGTGGAATTTTAATGATCAAATAACTTTGGTAGGTTAGTTATATGTGATTGTCTTTTATTACGTTACTGTCTTCGGATATATCATAAATTTAGGATATCGTATATGACCAATCTTTGTGCTTTCTAGAAAAAGTTAAATCTAAAATCCATTTACATTAGAATATATTGGTGTATTAAAGACTATTTTTTCGATTATGTTGTTTGGGATGTGAAACACGTAATTGAGTTGTCATAGCGAATCAATACTAGTTGGCGCGTGAAATCTAGGAGGGATTCTTGGGACCTTGTGATTTTTCTAAACTTGATTTTTATTAAACTAAATTCAATTTCATATTTTAAAATTGCTAGAATTTCTTAAATTTAGTTTTGCATAGTTCTTCTTCCTTGACCTTGTGTTGTAGATCATTTTTTCTCGTGGAATCGACTCCCCAATCTTTACTGCAATTGACCGCGTGTACTGTTTGGGCGTAATCAATGGTCACTATGATTTCTTGGATTTCCTGGAGGCGCAAGGTTTAGACATGTTCGAATTTTGTTGCTTTGTTGAGCGAGAATTCAATGATGTCGAAGAAGTCGTTCCGGATTCACTGGGTGATCCAGTTGTCGGAGGACCTTCTCAGCGCTTGTCTGAACCCATACCACCTGGAGATGTTTTTGATGTCGATGCTATTTTTTAATTGTTTTTTGTAATCTCCTTTTCTAGAAGATCAAAGGAAATTGTATATTTCGCATTTGTTGTATTTAGTATGTCTAGCTTATTAGCTTTTATTTACAACATTCCTGGCAGATTTCTGACTCGTTCATCTAGATTTTTACGAATGGCTTCGATGTTCGACATTATAATCATGTATAAGCTTTTTTTTATGGAATTTGATTCTACATCTGGATTACAAAGTCGTACATTATACTTGACGAGAAAAAAGTTTGACTCTTATGTCCTTGTACTTTATTACTTCATTGTTGATCAGATCAATTTTTTTTATGTTTGACTCGTTCATCCGGTACATATATATGTTTTGCTCGATACTCTAGCCGTGCTGAGTATTTTCACGAGTTGGGTTTTTAATCTGACTTCCTTGTCCTGACTGAATTCTTGTCGTTTTGAATTTGAGAGCGAAGGAATTCATTGATAATATCTTTTCAAGAGTTCTACATTCCATGGCCGAGGTAGCATTTCATCCTCTTTGTTTTCTAACCAGTATTTTTCTGGTCTGTTGATTTTTATTACTCTGTATGGTCCTTCTTAATTTGGGTTTAGCTTGCCCATACCAGGTTCCTTTGTGTTGAGTTGGACTTTTCGTAATACCCAATCGTCAATGTTAAAAGTGCGGATTCGCACCCTCTTTGTAGTATCCGGCCATACGATGTTGGTAGACTGTTGTTTTGATAGAAGTTGATTTTTTCTTTTCTTTGAGGAGGTCCAGCCTGACTCTCAGCACTTCGATGTTGTCCTCAGCACGGAACTCTTTGGTTCAAAATGTTGGCATACCGATCTCCACGGGTATCATTTCTTCGGATCCATATGCTAGGGCAAAAGGATTTTCTCTTGTCTGAGCTCCTTTTGTTGTTCTATACACCCAAAGGACGCCAAGTAACTCGGATGTCCACAATCATTTTGCTGCCTCGAGTTTTCTTTTTACTGCTTTCAAGATTGTCCTGTTGGTGACCTCGACTTGTCCGTTTGCCTGTGCATGAGCGAGCGCAGAGAAATGTGGCTGGATATTCAGGTTTTGCATAGCTCCTTAACCTTTTCGCATTCAAATTGTTTCTCGTTGTCTGTGACAATTACTCTCGGGATTCCGAATATGCATATAATACTTCTCCAAAGAAACTTCTAGACTTGGGCTTTCCTATCTTTGTGAGGGGTTCTACTTTTACTCACTTAGTGAAGTAGTCTACCGTTACAAGAAGAAATTTCTTCTTGTCGGACGCTGGGAATGGTCCTACACTGTCCATTCTTCATTGTGCAAATGGCCAAGGGCTACTCATTGGGATAAGGTTTTGTCCCGAAATGTGAGTGTATGGGAAAAATCTTTGGCATTTGCCACACTTGCAAGCAAGCTTTTGAGCATCTGCTTGTATCGTTGGCCAGTAATAGCCCAGCGTGACCTGGGTGATTTCTTCATGTACCATGGTGAATCTCTTGCAGAACATATTCAACATCTTTAGGTGAAAGGCATCTCAGCAATGGACTCGTGGCAGACCTTCTATAGAGTATGTCATTAATCATTGTGTATCGTGCTGTCTGATTTCGTAATTTTTGGGCTTCCATCTTATCTGTTGGGAGTTCTCTGTTTGATATATACACCAAGATTGGAGTTGTCCAATTGTTTTTTTATTTGTGGCGCATGCTTCTTTTACCCGATTTTCAAGTATGGAGCTTCCTTGCATCATGACGAGCGGATTATCATTGTCCCTAGTTGTTGATGCCTTATTTGCTAGTTCGTTGGCTCTTTGCCCTTGCGCACCGTTGAATGATCGCATTCCGGAAGCCTTCGACTGGCTCCTTGGTTTTATGGTGATAAGCTTTCATTCAGGCATCTTTGACTTGAAACTTGCCATTAAGTTGATTGACCACCAGTTTGGAATCAGTAAAAGCACTAATGTCTTTTATTCCCAATTGTTTTGCTAATTGTAGTCCTGTTATCACAGCTTCGTACTCGGCTTCGTTGTGGGATGCTGTAAAGTTGAATTTTTTTGCTTTTTCCAATACAATGCCTTCCAAGTTATACAGGATTAGTCCACTCCGCTTCCCGCTTCGTTGGATGTTCCATCACAGCGGAGGATCCATCCGTCGGTGATTGGTTTGGATTGATTTTCACTCTTGCTTTCCGATTATTGGTTGTTACTTTTCGTGAATTTGGTGATGAAATCTGTTAGTGCTTGAGTTTTGATAACGATTCTGGGGGCATAGTTGATATCGTATTTGTCCAAGTTCTATTGCCCATTTCTTTATTCTCCTTGATAGATTTGGTTTTGCAATACCAACCAAAGTGATTGTTCGGTCATAACCATGATTGGGTGTGCTTGGAAATACGGTCGTAGTTTTCTTAACGACAAGATCAGGGCGAGCGACAATTTCTCTAAGGTTGGATAATTGATTTCTGCATCCACAAGTGTTTTGCTGATGTAGTATATTAGTTTTTGCACGTCTTTTTCTTCTTGTACTAACATTGAGCTTACCTCGAGGTCGGACGCGGATAGATATAGATACAGTATTTTCCACGTGTTCGGCTTCGTTAGTAGCTTTGTGCTTCCCATATATGTATTTAGGCTTTGAAAAGCTTCTTTGCATTCTGCATTCCACTCGAATATCTTGTTTCCTCCAAAATTTTGAAGAAATGTAGACATTTGTCAGATGATCTAGAAATGAACCTGTTCAGGGCTACTATTCTTCTATTAAGACTTTGTACACCTTTTATGTTTGTTGGTGATTGCATGTTGAAAAACGCCTATATCTACTTTGGATCGGCCTCAATTCCATTTTGGTTGACCATGTACCCGAGAAATTTTCTTGATTCTATTCCAAAGGTACACTTCTCCGAATTCATTTTCATCTTATACTTTCGTAGTTGGGAGAATGTCTGTTTGGATCTATCCCTACCTATCCTTCATTGTCCATGCAAAAACATCTTGGTTATCCTTCAGCAGTCGAATTAGTTCATCGGTGAGTTTGGGATGAATCTTTGTACCAATTCAAACTGCTTTCTCAGCCTCGATGTCTAGATAGACCACGATCGTTTCTTCTTTCGGCTGTTCGGTGTTAGGTCGATCTCGTAAGCTATTAGGAGCCATATTAACGTCTGAAAAGTTCGACCTCGTCTGACCGCGCTGTTGTGAAAATTTCTCCGATCGTTGAAGTAATTGTTATTTGTGAGAGGTCTTTATTGTTGCGAAATGACACTCACGAGCTGCTGGTTGATCTCCTCTGATTCTCCTGATATCATTGTCGGTATGGTACTTTAAGCATTGGTGCATAGTTGAGGAGAATGTGCCCATTTTGTGTATCCAGTCTCTCCTGAGTAGCGTCTTGTATACAGGAGCATCAACAACAAAGATATTTGTCAATAATATTCATTGCTTTCCTGGTTCTCTAGCTTCGATCGATAGTTGAATCATCCCCAACGGACGACATTGTTCTCCGCTGAAATCCACCATTGGTTGATCGCTAGGTGAGAGCATCTCATTAGTGAACTGCATCCTTCGAAAAGCCGTCAGGTATATGAGGTTGGTCGAGCTGCCAATGTCGACCAACACCCTCTTGATTTCCTATCTAGCTATCATAACCGAGATTACTAAGTCATCATTGTGTGGAAAATTAACCTCATTTACATCTTCGTTTGAAAAAGTCAGAGTCCTCTGTATTGTCTTTGCACGTTGTGCTAATGATTCTTGGTATCTGATCTTTACTCATAGGTCTATGACTACACATTTTCAGGATCAGTTGGAATGCTCATTTTCTCCAGCTACACCATGCAGGACGTAAATTGTCTCCTTTGGTCATTCCCCTGAGATGCTTGTTTCGTCATCAGGTTTGATGAATTCTACGAGTCGTTCTTATCTGATATGGCACTCAATTTCATCCTTCAGACTATGATAGTCTTCGGTATCGTTGCCATAATCATTGTGGAAGAAGCAATGTTTGCTTTTGTTCCATTTCTCCAGATCTCCTCTCATTTTATAGTCTTCAATTGTAGTTTCCCAAACTTTCCTTGGTTAAATTCAGAATTGTTATTGACTCGATGCCTCTTAAGGTGGGCGATTTCTTCTCGAGGTTTGTTTCTCTATAGGTCTCAGATGAGTCTATCCACCATTTCGATTACGTGATTCATTTGAGTCATAAACATTTCTACTCGCGGGTCCAAGGGGATTCCCCAAGATGCCAGAGACGTCTGCATTGTTACCCGTTGAAGCTTTATTTTTTTCGGCGCGATTGGTTCAACGATTGTCGCTAGGTTGATATTAGGTGACATGCCGTATTGTTTACCGCCATATTAAGGATTTGTGGAGTGTTCCATTGACCTTGATAGTTGTTTGATTGTTAACCAAATCAGAGTGAACTTTGTCAATATTGAATTTTCTTTTTAGAAAGGAAACTCGTCGTTTCCCACGGACAGCGCCAAACTGATGCGTTCAAAAATCATCTTCCTGTGAGTTTGACCTACAAAACAAATGTTAGATTGCCAGTGACTACCTTTTTGGTGGCCGAAGGCACTTCGATGCTTAAGTCAGCAACTATATTTGAAGAAGGAAATTTTGGACAGAACTCGGTCAAAGTTGCATACTTGTGTCGAATGTTTCATTTACCTTTTATAATGGTCGTGGTTAATTCTTTGTCTAACTTAAGCATGTGAGGTGAAATAGAAGGAGATGTTTCTCGTAATAGTTTTCTCCTTGATGGAGATGTGTCGGTGGAAACGTAACCTCCTTCATGACTCTTTTTTGGTGCAACGTTTATCTTCTTTATAAAAGAACTCATGTCGAGCTTGGATTTGGGTTTAATTATATCTTCTTATAGTGGGCCTTGTTTGTGCCCCTATGGTTGGCTTTGTTCTTTTTGAGTTTTACGGGCTGGCCTAGTACATAGGACGTCATATTCTCGTGATGGATGTTACCTGCCACGTGTATGGCTGCGATGATCGGTCTATTTTGATGTATCATCAAGTAATATATGCAATATGTTTTAACAAAATATATATATATATAAAAGAATACATTTTGAATATAAATGCACCAATGAGGTGTATATCATAAGTCTGGAAAATAACTTAGCTGCAAACTTTGGACTGTCATAATTGCGATTTCAATTTCAAATTTTAATTGTTCATTTTTTAAAAATCTTTCTTACTCGTGTTATCATTGCCTTTTCTATGTCATTGTCCTGAGAAACAATAAAAAAAAATATTGGCTTTTGTTTTAGTTTTAGTTTTTATTTTTGTGGTATAGCAAAACAGATAATTGACTGTTTCATTTTCGTTATTCTTATCAATAACTGTGATTCTCCTTTGATCCACCATTTGTTGATCGCTAGGTGAGAGCATCTCATTAGTGAACTGCATCCTTCAAAAAGCCGTCAGGTATATGAGGTTGGCCGAGCTGCCAATGTCGACTAACACCCTCATGATTTCCTATCTAGCTATCATAACCGATATTACTAAGGCATCATTGTGTGGAAAATTAACCTCATTTACATCTTCGTTTGAAAATGTCAGAGTCCTCTGTATCGTCTTTGCACGTTGTGCTGATGATTCTTGGTATCTGATCTTTACTCATAGGTCTATGACTACCCATTTTCAGAATCAATTAAAATGCTCATTTTCTCCAGCTGTACCATGCAAGACGTATATTGTCTCCTTTTATCGTTCCCCTGAGATGATTGTTTCGTCATCGGGTTTGATGAATTCTACGAGTCGTCCTTATCTGATATGGCGTTCAATTTCATCTTTTAGACTATGATAGTCTTTGGTATCATGGCCATAATCATTATGGAAGAAGCAATGTTTGTTTTTGTTCTGTTTCTCCGGATCTCCTCTCATTTTTGTGGGCCATTTGACATCTTCCCTTCCTGTTATAGATTTAAGGATCTCGCTTCGACTCGCTATCAAGATCGTGAGTGATTTCTCTACCTGTTCATGTTTGGGCTTTTTCAATTGTAGTTTTCCAAACTTTCCTTGGTTAAATTCAGAATTGTTATTGACCCGATGCCTCTTAAGGTGGGTGATTTCTTCTCGAGGTTTGTTTCTCTACATGTCACCATTTCGATTACGTGATTCATTTGAGTCATAAACATCTCTACTCGTGGGTTCGAGGGGATTCCCCAAGATGCCAAAGACGTCTGAATTGTTACCCATTGAAGCTCTATTTTTTTTGGCGCGATTTGTTCGAAGATTGTTGCTGGGTTGATATTAGGTAACATGTCGTATTGTTTACCGCTAGATTAAGGATTTGTGAAGCATTCCATTGACCTTCATAGTTGTTTGATTGTTAACGAAATCTCGGTGAAATTTTCATTGAATTTTCTTTTTAGAAAGGAAACTCGTCGTTCCCCACGGACAGAGCAAAACTGATGCGTTCAAAAATCGTCTTCATGTGAGTTTGACCTGCAAAACAAATGTTAAATTGCCAGAAGGCATTCCGATGCTTAAGTCAGCTACTCTATTTGTAGAAGGAAATTTTGGACATAACTCAGTCAAAGTTGCATACTTGTGTCGAATGTTTCATTTACCTTTTATAATGGTCGTGGTTAATTCTCTGTCTAACTTAAGTATGTGAGGCAAAACAGAATGAGATGTTTCTCGTAATAGTTTTCTCCTTGATGGAGATGTGTCGGTGGAAACGTAACCTCCTTCATGACCCTTTTTTGGTGCAACGTTTATCTTCTTTATAAGAGAACTCGTGTCGAACCTGGATTTGGGTTTTATTATATCTTCTTATAGTGGGCCTTGTTTGTGCCCATATGGTTGGCTTTGTTCTTCTTGAGTTTTACGAGCTGGCCTAGTAGATAGGACGTCATATTCTCGTGATGGATGTTACCTGCCACGTGAATGGCTGCGATGATCGGTCTATTTTGATGTATCATCAAATAATATATGCAATATGCTTTTAACAAAAAAAATAAATGAATACATTTTGAATATAAATGCACCAATGGGGTTGTACATCATAAGTTCGGAAAATAACTTAGCCGCAAACTTTGGACTGTCATAATTGTGATTTAAACTTCTAATTTTAATTGTTCATTTTTTAAAAATCTTTCTTACTCGTGTTATCATGGCCTTTTCTATGTCATTGTCCTCATAAACGGCCTTTGTTTTTGTTTTTGTTTTAGTTTTTATTTTTGTGGTATAGCAAAACACATAATTTACTGTTTCATTTTCGTTATTCTTATCAATAACCGTGTAGTTAGTTTCCTTCTAGTTGTTCTTGATTATTGATCAAGATGGAATCCATTTCGACATTATGAATTTGTTTGTTCTCTAAGCTGTGATGTTAAGTATATATATTAAGATATATAGGAGTTTTCTTTTAAAAAGAGAAGAAAAGGTGGCAATAGCAACGATAATTTTTGTAATTATGTTGAAAATTTTAGTGTTTGACCAATATTTATAACAACGACTTCTTAAAATTTTTGGAACAGTCTTCTAGATTATTGAGTTAAGATATCAAAACAACACTAATTTGATCTATCATCTTGAGAAAGGATAAAGTATTAAAGATCAGGAATTCTAAATGTCGAGGAAATGAGCGAGGAAACCAGCGAGGGCAGTGAGGTAGAGGGAGGGGAGTCATTCATCTTTTTCGGGATGTACGCAAGAAAAGTCAACGCATGCATCTTGAGGAGGGTGAATGGCTCCACCTCACTCCCCTCGCTAGTTTCCTCGCTGGTTTCCTCGCCATATAGCCTTTCTCATTAAAGATTGCTTAAATTTTCTCAAGAATAAGTAAATTTGGGTGGGGTTCTCAGACACATTGGGATGTTGACAAATTTTTTTGGCACGTGCTTAAAAATGGGGATCATTGTTATTTTATGGAAAACAATAAGTGGATATAGTGTTTTAGCTTGATCAGCATCACGCAGTTGGGTTGGGTCGTTGTAGTAAAGGCTTGAAGCAAACCATATGTCAAAACTCATGTCATAAAGCAGAAAAGATAAGAATAAACAACAAAAATTCCTTTATCTTCTCTCCCCCAAAATAAATAAAAATAGAATCGCTAATTCACAGCCCAACAAAAAGTTGAGAAAAGAAAATTAATTTTTTTTACTTTTCATGTTGATGTCACCTTTATTGAAATCAAAGGCTCTCCACATTTATCCGTCTGGACTTTGATCTCTCCACCTCCGGTGCACGACGTCAGTATCTGCGCCCGTTGCGCCTGTGCTTCCCAATTGGTTGTACCCAGTACATACAACATAAGCCCAGCACAACATACTTGGGCCGATAACAAGCCCATCCAAAGGCCACTAAATCCCACACCAAGCCCAAACCCAAGCCCAACTGCCACAGGCATCCCAACTAGATAAAATGCGCCCAAGTTCACGTTCGCCGCCGTACTGGGCCGCGCACTTCCTCTCAACACTCCGCACCCTACCGTTTGCGGGCAATTTCCAAGCTCACATAGCCCTAGGATCGGGAGTGCGGCCGACGTCAACCGTAGGATCTCAACGTCCTGCGTAAACATTCGAGCCCATGTATTCCTCATTCCAGCAGCAAAAATTGTAGCTGATACACCCATCACCGCAGCTAAACACACCGCAACAGCTGCGGAGACGCGAGCCTTGCTGGGCCTGTTCGCGCCAAGTTCGTTGCCAACACGTGTAGACACGGCGAAGCCTAGAGATGATGGAAATATGTAAATCAGAGCCGTTGTTTGAATCAAAACACCCATTGATGCCACAGCGGCCTTTGGGTTCACTAAGATGCCACATAAAACGATCATTATTTCATACCACCACCACTCCAAACAAACTGATACGCAGCTCGGTCCAGCGAGTTGGAGAAGTGGCTTCCACCCCGTGATACACTCCCGAGTGGGAGCGGCCCAAGTTGGCACGTGCAGTCCCGAAACCCACACGTACGAAACCAAGAAGAACAAAACAAGCAAGTTAGACGCGGCGGAGGAGGCGGCGACACCAGCAACACCAAGGCGGAGGTGCGACACAAGAAGGAAGTTAATCGGGACGTGGAGAATGGCCCCGGCGGCGGATGCTAACGTGAGCGGGTGGGTGATACCCTGCGCACGCAAGTAAATGCGGATTGGGTGGATGAAAGAGTGGGTGAATAGCTCAGGGAGGCAGAACATTAGGTACGTGTGAGCGGCACGTGTGATGTTGGGGTCTTGATGTAAATAAATAAGGATTTTAGACATGTTGAGCCAGAGGAGAGAAATGGGGATTGAAGAGAAGAGCAAGAAAATTACAGAGCGTTGAAGAGTGAGACTCAAGAGCTTGTGTCGTTGAGCACCGAAAGCTTGAGAACATAGAGGCTCCATACCAAGAGCTAGACCAGAGAGCACAGAGTAGCCTGTGATGTTTGCGAAGGCTATCGCGAGAGAACCTGCAGCGAGCTCGACGTCTCCAAGATGACCCAAGAAGAGCATGGATAAGATTGATCTTGAATAGACTAGTAGAGCAGTTAAGGCAATAGGGAAAGAAAGGGTGAAGAGTGATTTGGTTTCTTCAACAATTTCTGGGATCGTTGGGTATCTGGTGGTTTGCTTTTCTGGGTCTCTTTTACTAGTGTTGCTGTTAGTGTTACTTGGGAGGAGAGATATTACTGAGAAATACAAATGGGTTTGTGGTGATTTTGATGGGTTTTCAATCAAGACTGTTGTGGTGGATGTGGTGGTATTGGGGGAGCTTAGATTACACATGGTAGTCAGACTTGTTGATCTTTGATCTGATGATGAGAAGAGAAAATCTCATGAAGCAAATGAAGTCTCTCTGTGTGTTGTGTGTGTGAAGAGTGGTGAGTTCTTAATATAGAGGTGGAGGTGGAGGTGGGGGTGGGGTGGGGGTGGGGTGGGGTGGACAGCAGGCTCTGATGGATTTTTCAACCTCTATGAATCTTTTTGGGATTATTTTTTTTAAAATTACTTTTATTATTATTATTGTTATGTTTTTCTGGTAATACGTCAGATTTTCAGAGAAAATTCAGTTCCCGACAAGTAAATGGGGTTTTCACGAGAGATATTGATCTCAGTGATTTCATTCATTCATTCATTCATCTCTCTCTCTCCTCTTCTTCACTGGGGGATGTACTATCGTAAATTTCAGTAATTTAAAATTTATGATTAAACAATATATGGTTTAAGGGAGTAGCCGTTGCTAATACAGGGGTTTAAAATATTTAACTGTGGTAAAAACGGTGAAGCACTCGGTTTCAACTCCAGAAGTGTGTGTCTTTGATGACCAAATTATTGATATATAAGATCCCCACTCCTACATCAAATGGAGATTTGGTCATTAGGACAATTAGTGTCTTCCATCAAATTATAAATGTAAGTTTTATCAAAAAAAAAAAATTTATGTTACTTCTATGTTTTAAATTGTGTACACCCATTGCAATGTATGAAAATTATGTGTGGTTAGTGAGGAGGCATTCAACCTTGGTTTACCATTTGTAGTTTATGAATTTGTAAATTAATGAAATAAAGTCATTTCACTGGCTAAGTTAAAAAGCGACCTTTTTCAAATATACCTCTTTCTTTAATAATTACTCTCTCTCTCTCTCTCTCTCTCTCTATATATATATATATATATAATTATATATATATATATATAATATATATATATATATATTTTTGAATGTTTGAGCAAAACTATTACATGGCATATCAAAGTTCATAAAATTTATAGACAAAAATTATAGCTTTACTATTAAGAGTGGCAAAGCCAGGATTTTTGTTAAAGGGGGCGGAGTGATGAATCATAATTAATTAAAGATCATAAAATAATTAATTACTTAACATAATTTTTAAATTCCTAGATAAAAGCAAACTTTGACTGCATTGTGGGAGCCTTAGCCGACTTTTATATTTTGGATTGGAAGTGGTAAATCACTCACTGACGTTCTTTCTAAAAACTTATCCATAACTGAAATAAAAAGAGATTATATAAGACTGCATTCAATATATTTATATAACCTAAAACTTTAAAAGAATAAACCCAAATCCATATATTCCATGTGGTCAATTTATGCTTGTGGATAACGATATTTGAATGCAAATTCCTAGATAGCGGTGATGTTATGCATGGTATGATAACTGATGCAGAGCATAATGCAATAAGCACAAACAAAATATCATTTTGCGATTCAATACTGAAGCAATAGAACAACCAAACTCATAAAAGAAATCACCTTTAACAAAAACATTGAGTACCCAAGTCAACCATCATTGCAACATAGAGCAGAATGTGAAACAAACAACCGAAATTAGATGAAAGGTATTACCTTTTTCACAAATATCGCACCTTATTGATAGGTTGTGGGATCCTTAAAAACCCAGCTCGCTTTCCAATATATATATCAAATGCCCAGGTAAAATATTATCGATATAATAAGGAAAAGATCAAACTAAAGAAAAGTTATATTAGTAAAGGGTGTAACAAATCATACCCATCTCCAGAAAGTGCACAATCATATAATAATAATAATAATAATAATAATAATAATAATAACCTCATTTCAAAATTTCTAGCAAACAAAAAACTTTAGGATAAATTATCACCAAACAACAAATTTGTGCAAAATATACTTGTAATTAATGTAGCCCCACAATCACATTCCCTTCCCTCTCTCTTCCTTCATATAAGAAGTTGATAAGAGAACACTCGAAGCAGTTGTGCCGCATAGATGTGCTTTGATAAAGTTCATGCTAGGGGTGGGCAATGTCAGTTTAGTTCGATTTTAGACCCAAATCGAAACCGATTTTTTTATTTGTAAATCGATGAAATCGGTTGGACCGAATTTTGGATTGGTTGGGCCGAAAGTTATCAAAGCAATTAACAAAACAAGATATCGAAAGAAAAAATTTGAACCACAAACAAGTAGATCGAACCACAACAAGATGAATCCAACGACAAACAAGATTAATGAAATTGAAAAGAGATAAGAAAAAGAAAAAGAAATCGAACCTTGCAAATACCCTAGATGGTGATCAATGAGAGAGTGAGATAGATCAAAAGAGGGTGTAGATCTTTAGTGCAACAGGGTGTTGGAGTCTCAGATGATAAGGTTGAAAGAAGAAGATTTAGGTTTAGGGTATGGCGACCGTTTGGGTTTGAGAGTGAAAGAGAGAAAGGATTGTGTGCGTTTTGGGTTTTTATTTTGGGCGTGATTCAGTCCAACAAGGTGCACCGCAGGGCATTTGTTGCACCAATCATGTATTAACACCTACCTGTTTTTGTATTTATTTATATATATCTAATCAATTGGTTGGTTCGGTTTTAATCGGTCGGTTCAAAATTGTAAACTGACTTCAAACCGTTATAACCGATTTTCGGTTCGGTTTAAATGATTTTCTTTCCACTCATATTTCAATTCGGTTACCCTACCAAAATTGAAAATCGGTTCGGTCAGTTAACCGCATTTGAATTGGTTTTTGCCCACCCCTAGTTCATGTTTTCCTATAAGCTGGAATCATATCACACGAAGCGTAAGGAATTGAAGGACTAACATCGATACTCCAATCATCGATGCCAAAAAAGTGAAATTTGGGAGTTTACCAAAAATATGGGGTTTCCATGTATGAGAAAGGAGGGAGTAGTAAACAATATTCCTCATCTTGTAAAGGCAAGCACAATGAATCAAATTGTACTTTTCTGCTGAGATTTGAAGGTTTGATGAGAAGGGTTTGGTAGAAAAGAAAAAATTTATACGGGAAGAAATCAAAATTGAATATAAAGTTAGAGGCAAATTTGGGAGGAAATCAAAATCAAAGTTAGAGGCAAATATTTAAAAAAAAAATCACTGGGAACAAGTGCCCCCATTTGCCCCTATGCAGCTCAATGCTTGATTAGATGCAACAATATAAACACTGAAATTTCTTAATATTAAGCATAAAAGGTGACTAAGCTCACTCAATTCCAATTCTTTTATTATCGTAAGAGTTGCGATAGGAAAACTTATGATCAAACCATTAACATACAAAGACCATCTTAAACTTAATGAAATATGAGATTACTGTATCAACTAAAACATGCAAGTGATGGTAAAATTCACAAGAATTGGTGGCAGGGGCGGACCTACTAAGGGGCGAAGGGGAGGGGGACCTACTAATTGCTCCCCACCCCCTTCAACTTTTAAAATAATTTTATTATATCCTTTACCTTTTATAAAATTGATTTTAGAATATATAATACAATATGTAAATTGTTTATTCCATTATTTGTCCATCTTTCTATTGGTGTATGTGGTTGAAAGTTTGTAAATTTTTTTAAACAACCCGAGTTCGATATTCATCGAGTGCATATTCTTTTTATGGTTATTCACTATACATTTTTATAGTTATTGATAATTACTATTTTTATCATTGTTACACGCCTAATTTTTTTATTTTCAATACAATTTTATATAATTGCAAATATTAAAAAAATGTTTAGTTTAATAAAAATTTATTTTTGGTTCTCTCGGAGCGTATGATTTCTATATGTTATACAATTTTGTCATTGTGACTTTCCCCTACTTTTTTGTTTTCAACATAATTTTATATGTAATTGCAAACATTAAATCAATGAATTGTTTGTTCATAAATGACGTAAAACCTCTAACAAAAAAATATTTAAAATTAATATCTAAAATAATAACTAAAGAATTCAATGAAAATATATGCCACTAGCCAACTCATACAAAATTTGAGCTTCACATAAATATTTTTCGATGAAATTGTATTAGGATTTTACTATGTTCGTAAAATTTTGATTTTTTTAGCTTCAATTAGATATTTATCATAATTATTTTGTGATTTTAGCTATATATTCTAGTTATTACGCTCATTTGCCCCATTGCTAAGGTTATTAATATTGTGACCTTATTTTGGCTTAAAATTAGATTACACTTAATTCAATTTGGCATATGCAATATATTTTTATAGTTATATTTTTCTTATTTTACTAACTTCGGTAGAAAAAAACATTTTGCTTGCCCTGCCATTGGTGGTGTATGTGAAACAAAGGCAGTAAAGAAGATGGAGTACCGAGTGTCTCATTAGATCATCTGGTTCCCATTATGGCCATTAGGGGTTCATCATCATCTTATAGCCAGAGTCTGAGCTGAGCAATAGGGCTGAATAAAATATCGATCAAACCGATTAAACCGACCGAACCGATTGGTTCGGTTTAAATTCGGTTCGGATCAGTTTCGGTTTTAAAAAACTCAGAACCGAATTGGTCGGTTCGGTTTTCGGTTTCTATGTGATTTTAACCCACCAAACCGAACCGACCAAATACATATAATAAATAATATATATTTTATATATAAATAATACAATATGTTTAAAATAGTGGTCGATTCGATTTTGGTTCGATTTTAGTTGGTTCGGTTCGGTTATGGTTTGTATAAATCAGAATCGATTCGATTTCGAATCGATTTTGTTAATGATTGGTTCAATTTCAATTTGAAAATTTTAAAACTGAACTAAATCGATTCGATTCATGGTTTATGTGAAGCCCTACTGAGTAGACTAAAGCAAAGGAGGTTTGGCAGTCAGTTTTCTTGATTTGAAATTTTTTTTTTTCTTCTCTGATTGGGAACTGGAATTTTCAGCTATGTGGATGTGGGCCCCACCACACGGACACTCCCATCCCAGTTTTATTACAAGTCAGCAAAAGTGGCTCTTAACTTAACTGGGATTTCCCTGCCAATTTTGCTGTCGACCCTTCCTGCATTAGTTTTCCCCACCCCTTTCAACTTTTTCTTTCTCCTTTACGTCATAAATAAAATTTTCCATGGAAAATCAAAATGAAAATTCACACAAGTAACTAAGTGAGTGACCCTTCAATTTGCTTATGAGATGGAATGATTTTAAAGGGCAAAGGAGGTACAAGTCAAGAGAGAGTGCTGGTCCTTCAATGTTGGGTGTTTGGCTACAACCCCAGCTTGTGTCCTTTTGTAGCACTATTTGGCCCATTTTCCAGGCTCCACTGTCCCATCCCATGTTTGCCCATAAATTGCCCCCTTCTTCACACACCTCCAGCACATTTTTTTTCTTTCTAATTTCTCTTCTTCTTCCCACCTCTTCAGTACTCCATGCAAGTTTTCCCAGAGTGGGCCTCTTCTCATAAAGTGTATGGGGCGCCGGGTTACATAAAGTGTAATGGGATCGGGTTACATTACACATCTATCAGGTAGGGTTTAGTCAAAATAGCAAATTAAAAGTGCAAAACTTAGAGATGTTATTATTAGTTTTGATATATCATTTCCTCCCAGTCCAAGACATTATAATCGATTACTATTACTCCTTGCATGTACTATAATAGTTATTTAATTCTTTTGCAACGTACAAAATGATAATTAATGGCGAGAAATTGGATTTGGTATACTGGCAGAAGAATAGCTGGAATGAGAGGTATTTTACGCGGCTCGCAAGTACACGAAGAGTTTGTTTATATTTATGGATCGCAAAGTTTTGATTTGTGGTTAAAGTCCATGCACGTGATCTCACTAAATATCGACTAATGGTAATACAGTACTCTTCCTTGGTTTGTGTCTGTTGTGCGCATTATGCTAGCTCCGGGGAAACCCTAATCTGAAGGTGCTTATATGAGCACAATTTGAAATATTGAATGTTCATTGATCGCATTTTGCTAATTGACTTGCCATATAAAAAATCCAAAAAGCAAGTACCAAGCAACGATGGCCTAGGGCCACTCCCATTCACATATGGTATACGAACCCTTCTAGGGATGGGTGGTTACACGCCTCCCTCGCCCCCTAGAATTTCTGATGGTATACTCATCTTGCGAACTTGATTGAGGTTGTACTTAGCTAATACCTTCACCATGTACCTTGGGCCTATTTGGTTTTTCAGGGAACAAAATTAACTTTACCGTGTACCTTGGGCATCTTAAACAGAACCTGTAAAATACATCAAATGATATGTTAGAGCATCCATACTAAGTAGATGGTGAGTCAAAATATGTAAATTTGCTCATCCAATCACTCACATTAAACAATTTTAATAGTGAAAATTTGTTTATTGTTAGTGAAGTTTCAAATTTCATAGTCCAGTAACAATGTGCAAAACCAATGTTACCGGTTGAGATTACGTCACAGCGTCTCAAAAGGTGAGGCAAAAATTAACTTCGACAAAGAAACCCGGGTAAGTTTGACCCCTTAACAACGCTATCTAAATCGGGCCAATCTTGTCGCGCCATCTCATGGCATAGGGATATCTCAAATATTACAACCATGTAATTTGTTTTTTAAAAGTGCAAAAGTGCCCCTACTTATTTACTGTGGGTGCCCTAAGAACTACGTTTGAAACTTTGAAGCCATCCATCCATCCATCCATCCATCAATGAGGCTTTGTTTGGGAAAAGGCAGACAGGTGCATCTGATACGATGGACTAAAGAATGTAGTGTAGCCGACAGATGGGAGCAAGGAAACATAGCCCATTCCCTTGGTTATACGCTCTCTCTCCCTCTATTGATGTCTGTTAAATTGTACCACTTTATTCAGGGCAACTGCGGTTGCACAGTGGGGTGTCTGGTAGACTGAGTGGCAGTATTGCACAGACCACAGAGTCAGACTTCCCACTTTGATGAATGTGAAGTTGATAGTGCTCTAACTAAGCTAGAGCGAATGAGTGAGCTACTCGTGCATGCTTTGTGTTGTGAGGTCTCCCTCCCTCCCTCTCTCTTTCTCTCTCCTTCTCTATTATATCTTTCTCTTACTGTTCCAATAACATGACAGGGGGCCACAAATTTAATGCACCACTCCTTTTTCGTTTTGAGTGTGCCTAGTTATATTTTGTGCATTTATTTGTGTTGTGTGTTGTGTGTCATTGTGTTTCAACTTTGTATATATTCATTCAAACCATTATCTGTGAATCTATAAATCCATATTTGATGCATGATGAAAAAACATAATAATTTTAAAATAATTGTGGGGTGAGGTGGGCTTAATCATGCGAGCTTTTGTTGAGGCACCGTATCGAAGGAATGAGTAAAGGGAGCGGGATGTTCTAGTCAAGATCACTTCATTTTCATAGACTTTTGACATTATTGTTGACCCACTTCTTATCACCTGATATCCATACAAACAATATGCAAATTAGGATACCAAATAAATTAAAATGTACCTGCTGGGGTGAATGTTTGTTCATCCATTTCGAATTTCTACTTTGGTGAAGAAATATTTTCTCCAAATTTAAATTTGTATAAAAATTTGTCACTGGATCATACATAATTGGTTCTTTAAGTTATGAAAAAAGTATTCATTGCATTTGCATAGACATTTCTTTTTTCATTTAAAACAGAGACCGGAAAAGGGAAAACTCCCAAGTCATTATCGCAAAAAAAAAGTAAAGGGGGGGGGGGAGGGGGGGGGGGAGATTTTTTTCAAAAACATTTTCCATTTTTTATTCTCTGGAAAAAGGAGGAACAAATTTGATGATTGTGATCCAGGTCTTGCACTTACCTAGTGGTCCAGTTGGGAAACCTAGCCTACTTGTGTATGTGGTCGCCCTAGTTACTTAGGGGATGGATAGGTTTGGTTTTAAAGAAACAGAATTAGAGATCCATAATAATTGTTGGTACGATAGCAGTGAGGCTAAGTTAGATAAGTTTTGCATGTTACTTGCTTATTATTAGTAGACCCATCAAGAGTTCTAAAAGCGAGAAATGCTACTTTTAGCTCATCCAACTTCTTGTTGGGTGCATTCCGACCTACCTACAAAATTTCATTTACTCTTCTATTCTATGAGTGATTCTATGTGTCGAGGGAAAGGGCGAGGAAACCAGCGAGGAAAAGGAGGTGGCGGGGGGTGAACCGTTCACCCCCCTCGAGATGCGTGCACCAAAAACATCTCGAGGGGGGTGAACGGTTCACCCCCCGCCACCTTCTTTTCCTCGCTCTTTCCCTCGACATTTAGAATTTCCCCTATTCTATTGATTGAACAAAATATTTTTTAGTTTAGTTGAGAAAAAAAAAGAAAAAAGAGAAAGAATATGAACCATACTAGCTAGTATACAGTTGTACAAGTTAGACTTTCACTGGTCTATTAAAGGTGTTCTTTAGGTTTTACACTAGGTGAGTCCTAAACTAAATTTAACCCTGCACATATAAATCAGGACCTATGTGTTCATGAGGAATTCTAAATGTCGAGGGAAAGGGCGAGGAAATGGGCGAGGAAAGACACGTGGCGGGGTGGGGACCGTCCATCCCGCTTGAGATGCGCGCACCAAAAACGACGGCACGCATCTCGAGCGGGGTGGACGGTCCCCACCCCGCCACGTGTCTTTCCTCGCCCTTTCCCTCGACATTTAGAATTTCTCATGTGTTCATTTGGTTATTGGAAGCAAAAGGAATAATGGCATCCATAATGTTCGACAAGTCCTTTAAGAAAGTGAATAAACAATATATATAAATACATATATACTGGAAAAACCTGATTCCTAAAAATTCCAAGTTTTTTTTTTAAATTAACTAAAAAACCTAACTACCCTCATATATTTTACAACAATTCTAAGTAGTTAGGGAACACAATCATTTTTTGGTCAGTTTTAGGTTTTTTACACTTTTATCATTTCTATAAATGATGTTTGTGGTTCTATTTTAAAGAGAAGAGATAAAAGTGTACAAAAAAATTAAACCTGGCTAATAAATGGTTGTATTCCATGGCTGCTTAGACTTACTCTATATTTTATCTCGTTTACAAAACCAATTTCATACTATTGTTTTCTCCCACATTCCTCTCATCACTCATCTTTTTCCAACAGTGTTGTATGCTAATTTTCTACCATTATCTTCTCCCTTTTTTTTAACATTGAAACAACAACAAAAATCTTCTTTAGTTCTCTTCTCTTTTACCGTGAACAACAACAAACAACCAATCTAAGCTCAACCATTTAAAGCTTTTATGAATCTACATACAAAACCATCTTTTGAGAAGTCCCAATAGGAGAACACTATCATGTTGAATTGTTGATGTTGTTATTGATTGAGTTTGATTAACCCTTTCCAGATAATATTAATGGAGCATGGACTTCAATCAATTTTCACCCTACAGGAGTTCTACGTTTGTTCGAATAAAATACTTAGCTAATTCCAAGCGTCTAACAAAAAAATCCTTTCTTCTTCCAATTTTGTTATCTTTCCATTCATTATCGATGGGTTCTTCTTCCCCTAATTCTTTCCATTCAACCAATTAGGAATTTATAATAAGTCGTAAGTCTAAGTCGGCTAGTTTTTCTCTGATAGCACCTGCTACAGTCGAGATTTTTCTATTTCGAAATGTATTGAAGCCTTGGGTAGTAAAAAAAAAGGGGGATGCTGTATTTCCAAGATTGTATTTCATATTCGAATGAACCTCGTAATCATAAGAAAGTAGGTTTTTTAGCTATGGGGCCTAGCAAAAGAAAAATTGGGATATGTTCCTATAGAATTCCCCCCATTCAAAATCGGACATGAGGGTTTCCTCTAATCCGGCTCAATTAGTTACACCAAATAAAGATAAAGAAATTGGTCTAGCTTTTAAAAAAAAAATTAACCCAACAAAGATCTACTCCTTACTGAATTTCCCGGTCAGGACCAACCAACATTTCATCAATTCATTCTTCTTTTTATTTAGATTTTCTAAATTCCTTATTCATCAATTATGACATAAATAAAATGCGAAATTCTTGAGTAGTCTACTTCCCTTCAAATGAGGAATCCCCCTCTTATTATTAATTTTTTTTTATAAAGAATACCTTGAAACCTATAAGGGATTTACTTGTCTATATCTATATATCATTCCATTCGATCTCTTAGGTTTCTATTTAACCTCGACGATTATGCCATGATGCCCTTATTAAATTAAAGCCTCATGAACCAATAATATTCAAAAAGTTGGAGGCTCTAATAGAGCCTAAGCAATCACTTTCCAATAAAACATTTACCTCTAGTTAGAGTTCCCTCTTTATGAATATCTAAGACGTTAGCCGTCCAACTCAAACAAACCCCCTCTAACTTATAATTTCCTTCTATAGACCTTATATGTGTATGTATGTTCAAAAGACAAGTAGCACGTTTGAAGGCGCTCAGAAAGACCCTACAAGGTCTTACATCTCGTAATAAATTTTAGTCAATATATTACTTAAGAAAATTCATGAAAAAACTCCAAGTTTTAGTAGAAAAACACCATACTAACAAAATTCCATAAAACCCAAACTACCCTCTAGAAACCATTAGAGGTTCTCATTTTAGGTTGATATGCTAATTGATTGCCTAAATAATTATTCTAGTAAATACAAAAGCTAGATATTATGATATACAAAGTTTGAACGACCTAATATTATGATATAAAAAGTTTGTTTGGCGAAGGGAAAGAAGATGATATTATGATTTACAGAGTTTGTTTGGTGGAGATTTGGGGAAGAAGATGATAGAAGGAGTGTGAGAAAAAAAATGACATTGTTTTAGGAAAAGAGTGGATGATTATTGTTTATTACAAGACAAAGGGGGTACTTTGGAGTTTTTTTTTTCCAAACTTCCAAATAAATGGTTCAAAAATTTCAGAATGGTTATTGTAAAATATAGATTTAATTTTAATTTTTTATATACATAAATTTCATTAATTTAAAGTCAATTAACAGGACCGAAGCAACCAAATACATGGATTTAGTATATTTGGGGTCAATTGTTAATGCCGGTCTGGCTGGCCTGGAAATATTTTGATGAATAATTCTTTTATTTGTTTATTACAAAATATTTTCAATTAGCTGCAGCCGACCAAACTTCACAATATTTATGGCGTTTTTCATATAAAATATGTATTGTGAAGGCACACTAGATAGGCATGTTTATACATAATCTCCCATCTCTTACTACTTTCAATAGTTAATAAAATTTAAAATAAATTAAAGAAGCTTTATATTGTGTTCTTTGTTCACACTTGTGCATTCCTTCATTTGATTGCATGAATGCGTATTTCTATTTCTGTGTGCGTGTAGTATATGTGTTCGTGCGCACCTTTACAGTGAATTTATGCATAATGATGGTCACTTACTTACCTTTGATGAACTTTTTAAGTACAAGTATGGATTGATTCGCACATGAAAGAATTAGCTGTTGTACAGTTTTACAATATGTTTGTTATGTATGTTTCATCTAGGGAAGCATCTTCATCACTTGGTTGTGTGCATGCAAGGCCATAACTACTGTCATGGCTTATTGATATATTATAATGCCCAGCCCAGCTAGCCAGTGTGAGCTTTCACCACCTTCTGCACTACACATTGCTAGCTTAAAAGGTTCCTGCTTTGGTACTTGTACAATCAATTGGCTTTTGTTCAAACAATCAATTGGCTTTTGTTCAAAAGCTGTGTCAAAACCTTAGTTAATAGTTATTGATCATAAACACTTGCGCTGTGCAGAAAGGATATGTTTGTTTGTAAATTTCTTTATTATGGTGCTCAGTTAGCTAGCTAGATATACAATCAACCTTCGCATGATAGGGAATGAGGAAGGAAAAGCAAGATACTTATATATAGTTTATGGTTTTAGAAGACATACTGAGCTACAATTTGTAGGAAAATAATAAGAAGAAAAAAAAGAAGTCATTTTGATTATTTTTTCATGAAAAACCATGACAATAATTGAGAACAGAGAGCAAGTGAGAAAAATTGTAATTCAATGATGATGAAGATAGGCATATTATGTTTAATTACATGACTTTGAGATAAGTTAAGATAGGCGGTGGGAGGTTATAAATTACATGCTCATCACTCCCCTCCCTTCTCTCTTCTTTTCCATAATATCTTCACTAATTTAAATTTTCCATAAAAAACAAAAATCAAACACACCCTTGATTATTTTCTTTTAAATGTCATAGCCCCACAAGAAAGGAATGCAGTCTTCATTGCGTCATCCATTTCTCTCTTTCTTTCTCCACATCATATTATGTCAGCTCCCCTTTTCTTCTTTTTCTCTTCCGAAAGCATACAAGGCACGTAAGTTCCTCCAAAAAAAAAAAAAAGAGGCACGTAAGTTCCCATAATAGAAAATATCACCATGTGATCATATAAGCTAGCTGGATATATATATATATATCTAAATCTACAAGTACTTCCTCCTAATTCCATTGTGTGCACCCTACAAATTATTCTACACCCATCATGCAATATATTGCTCCAAATCGCTAAGAAACAAAAACTTTTGGTGCATGTTTAATTATTCACCACTTTATTTGCAAGAACACGGACTTGGACTTGGACTCGATCGGTTCTTTGACTATGAAAATGAACAACCTCCTTTTTTTTGTAAGCGTCCAAATCATCTACACCGGAATGTAATTCAGAATGTAACGTATAATTTGTAATGAACCACACATTGAAGATCAAATTAGCAATTGCATATATGGTTTGGAGTCAAAAGAGCTAGCTCATTTTCATTCACTTTTTTATCATCACTTTATGTTGTTTGACGAATGACCTTCCCTTCCCACGTGTGTGATGAGACACCAATTTGCTTGTAACTTTTGTTACTGTTGAGTGTCCCTTTGAAACTAAAACAGATCGCTAGCTTGAAGAGTCTCACACGCGTGCTATTCGTTCATTCATTTCATTTCATCTCTCTCTTACTCTTCTTTGTGGTTCATCTGGCGCCACTGAACTTGTTCATTGTCAGATGCACATTGGAGCCAATCACTGACCAACACGTGTCAAGGACAAATTGAGACCTTCTTCATTCATTGAAGATTCAATGATAAGTTGCCATGTGGTTGTGGGTGCAGATGAGACATGTTTGGTAAGTGAAAGAAAAGTCAAACCCTTTCCCCAAAGTGCTTTCCACTATTTTCTCTATTTTTTTATCCAATATAAATCAATGAATGAATGAGAGGACTGAGGAGGTCTCGATCTGTTGGACTTTTTTTAGAAGATAGAAACAGATATTATAATTTGCTTCAACTTTAAATCAAAACAAGTCAAACGACAGACCTTGATGCCCATCACTCTCACAACTCACTCACTAACCACCCATTTCCATGAATAAAACCCCAATAAATAAGCCATACCATCACATTATACTTGTTCTTATTGTGTTTTGAGATTCAGAATGGAACCTTAACAAATATTTATATGACATCACCTTATTTTTCTTTCTATTTCGGCTAATTGGTATTCACTATAATGCACATATAGTGTTAAGTTTTGAATTATGTTGAGCCATTTTTTTTGACGATCCAATACATTATTTTTCTCATAGTAGTCTAGCTTGACTTGGGCGAGTATAAATTTATTAGGTTTTTTTTATTTTTTTTTCCTTTTATTTGTTGATTTTAGGTCTTTAAGATGATTCTTCTTGTTCTTTTTAATGTCAAAGATATCCACTGAGAATGCAAGGAGTAAAGAAAGGTATCTTATGTTGACCAATTGGTGAAGTTGCGAGGGTATACATTCATTTGGTGGGTGAGAGAGAAGGCTAGCTTTTAAAACAATTATTTCAATGACATCTATTGGAAATTATGAAATGATTAGTATCAGATATGGCCTTTAATTTCTCTCTATCTAATAAGGAAGTAATTTGGAGATACTGGCGTGTGGTGGTCAAATTATGCCCACAGTGTTAGAAAAGGAATATCATTCTTGAAGTTGTTGGAAGATTCAATCAATAGGATTATATTTCCCTTGATAATAAAGAGAGTGGTCTTTGGATTTGCAAATCCAATGTGGCCACAACATTGGCCATTAAACAACCAATGCCTCAAGTGTGTTTAGTTCTCAATACTGTCAATGAGTGATTTATGGGGGTTTGCTTAAGTGCAATTTGTGAATCAGCATTGTTCCCATTAGCAATAACATGTTGGTGTTTCAATATTAACAAACTTTATTCACTAAATTTGAGTCAACATAGCCATCATATCCAAATAACCCATATGTGATGTGTTTTATTATTATTATTATTATTATTATTATTATTATTAAGCAGCAATCAAGAAGGTATAGTCAACCTCTCAGCCACTATTGGACCTGCAAATAATCCTATGCTATGAAAATTCATGAGTGAACTTCTATATTTTAGGTTAATTTGAGATATCACTCCACATCTACCATTTGATTTTATGATTATTGGTAAGAATATAAGTCTCATGAATATAAGAATCACATGCCTTGGGGGACCAAGGAATGAGATTCTCATGTTGATGAGACTTCCATTCCCACCATTGATCACAAAATTAAATTGTGGATGTGGAGTGATGCATCAATTTAGCCTAAAATTGAGCGATTCCTTCATGAATTTCCATGACATAAGATTTTATGCAACCAAACACATCCTAAGGGTAAAAGTTAAATTGGGGTATAATCACATCCCATTTTAACCAAAAGTTAATTTTCTGAAAGTTGTTGCAGAATTTAACTCGAGAAATTTTCTTGATTGGCGGTTGAACACCACTATCATCTCGCTCATTCCTAAATGTGCGGGAATGCGGACAGTAAAATATTTTAGACCTATCAGTATTTTGAATGGGGCCTATAAGATCATTGCCAAGGTGTTGGCTAATAGATTGAAAATAGTTCTTCATTCAGTCATTTCTCCTTTTCAAAGTGCAGCAGTCTGTGGAAGACATGTGGTTGATAGCCCTTTGATTGCCAATGAAATTATTGATTCTAGGAAAAAACAAGGTGTTCCAGGGCTCATTATCAAATTAGATTTCTCCAAAGCCTTTGACAATGTCTCTTGGATTTGGTAATGGCTCGCATGGGGTTTGACGCCAAATGGATTCATTGGCTCCACACTTGCAGATCTACTGCTAATTTCTCTCTGAAAATTAATGGTCAGCTGCACGGGTTTTTCAATAACTCGAAAGGCCTGCGACAAGGCGATCCCCTATCTCCTCTTCTCTTTACTATAGCAGCAGAAGGTTTAACTCAAATGATTCTTAAAGCGGTTGATGCTGGCATAGTGAGAGGGTTTTCTGTCGCAGAGGGTAGTCCGCATGTCTTTATTCTCCAGTATGCAGATGATACTATCCTCTTTTGTGATGCTTCCGCTTCTCAGGTTCTTGCTCTTAAAAGAATTATGCTTTGGTTTGAAGTTATTTCAGGACTGAAAATCAACTTTCATAAATCAAGGGTGTTGCCTATTGGAGATGTCCCTCGTCTGCACCAGTTGGCGGGTTTATTGAGTTGTTCAGCTAGTCATCTTCCAGTTAAGTACTTGGGCATGCCTTTGGGGCCTAGTTTCAAAAGTAAAGCTGTGTGGGATGAGACGATCGAAATGATGGAATCGAAACTAGCGTCTTGGAAACACAAATTTCTCTCTAAAGCAGGCAGACTAGCTCTTGTACAATCCACATTAGCTTCTATCCCGGTATTCATTCTGTCTCTTATCAAGGTTCCATGTTCAATAGCAGCTAAGATGGAACGGATCATGCGCGATTTCCTTTGGGGTTCTACTCATAACTCTAGAAAGACGCATTTAGTGGGCTGGGAGAAAATTTGTTGCCTTAAATCTCGAGGTGGTTTAGGCATTCGTCAGGTGCTCACTTTCAATATTGCATTACTTTCTAAGTGGCTTTGGCGATTTGCAGAAGAAAATGATAATTTATGGAGATCTCTCATTGTGGACAAATATGGGCGCAATAGATGGGTTTGGGAAAAGAGAACTAACACTTCCTACAGCTGCTCTTTGTGGAAGTCCATCTCCCGGTGCGCAAGTGGCTTCTACCCTCACACATCTCTCCAATGTGAAAATGGTGATCTCATCTCTTTCTGACATGATGTTTAGTGTAGTAACCAATCTTTGAAGGATCTGTTTCCAATGTTGTTTATCATTAACAACAATCAATATGGGAGTGTGAGCAATTTTTGGTCTATCGGCAATTTGGGATCTTTCTTTTCGCAGACACCTCAATACTGGGGAACTAGCTGAGTTCGCTAATCTAATGCATTTGTTGGTAGACAAATGCTCTCAGAGGGATCAGATAGTTTGGTGTGGAAGGGTAAAGGTGTGGGCTTCTCGGTGAAAGAATTTTCAGATATGTTGGCTGCATCTCATTATGAGACCCACTCTAACCCCTTCATTTCCTCCCACAAAAATCTGGTATAGGTGAAAAACCTTTTTCCTCGGATTAATTTCTTTAGTTGGTTAGCATTGCATGAGAAGATTTTGACTAAAGATAGTTTAAGAAAAAAAGAAATCCTCACAGGGAGTCTTTGTGTGCTTTGCAATGCATTTGACGAGACACTGGACCATTTGATGCTTCATTGCAGTTTCTCCAAATCTATTTGGAGCAATTTCTCGGCGGAATTCCGTTTGAGTTTGATGTTTGAAGGCTCCATTTTAGATTGGCTAAGTTGGTGGTCTCAAGCTAATCCTTCCCGTCGGGGGGAGTGGTTATGGCGTAGGGTCCCTCACGTTCTCATATGGTGTGTGTGGAAAGAAAGAAATAAAAGGATATTTGAAGGACTCAACAGATCAGAGCACTCTATCTTTATCGAGATTAGAGAATTGCTGTGGAGGATGGGTACGGCATGTAATTTGTTTAGGGATTTGGGTTTTGACACTTTCATAGTGTCTTGGCAGTCCTTGATATAGGCTGTTTATCTTTGTATTTTGTTTCCCTTTCTTTCATTAATAAACATCTTCGTGTTTGAACAAAAAAAAAAAAACCACATTCCTTGCTTTAACGGTTTCATCATTATTTAAATATACCATCCCTAATTTTAGCAATTCCTTTTTTAAATTTGAAGGATTGAAGAAGAGATAATGAAGAAAAATGATTTTTTTTTTAAATTTTTATAATAACTTTTAGTATTTTGAGATAACATGAATGCCCCCAAATATAGGAAGAAATGAAAGACTAAGATAAAATAGAAATATATAAAAGGTGTTTTATTAAACATGTTTTTTCCCCACGTGAGACCCCAAATTGGCATTTTGGTCAATTTAGAATCTCCGTTGGAGAAGCTTTAACGCCCGATTTAGCAAAGCATAACGTAATATGAGTGTAGCAAACATGTGAAAACTCTGTGACAAGTCTTACAAACTAAGTTAGTAGGTAATATTTTAGTTTTATTACTTCGGTGATGACTTCTTCTGTCAATGTCTTTCTTTTGTTTGCCTAATTTTATTAAAATAAATATCTTTTTTCTTGCTTGATAAAAACTAAATATATATACATGAAACAAACGATGTCGTGTTACATTCTTATAATGGATATTGATTTTAGTTAAACCTGAAAGGATCAATATAAATATTTCTAATCCTCTTTGCACTGTAATCCCATCCCCAAATATGATAACATGGTGTTTGGTAGATGCCATTGAAGAAAACTCTTTTGTTCATCTCTTTTCAAATGGACCAAGATATTGCATGAGAAAGTCTTTGCCACAACCATGCACCTAGCCGATTACCTGATATCCTTGTCAATCACTCAACCATTTTTTCTCTGGAGTACCATTGCATTAGTCTTGAAACACCAAATTCTATTAAGAAAAACTTTCAAAACTACTTTAAATGAGCATAATGAAGGAGTAGGTGACCAATAGTTTTGTTATCACCAATACACATTTTTTATTTTTTTTGGAAGGCGAACAGGATTTTTATAGGATCCCAGAACTCATTAAGGACTTTTTTTTCTTTGGAAAGCGAACATGGTTTTTATAGGATCACAAAACCCATTAAAGACCAGAATTGGTCAACACACCATAATTGATAAAGATGCCGCAAGCTGAGTTCGAACCCAAGACCAAGTGGTACCATCCGCCAAACTCCAACCGTTGAGCTGTCATGCCATTGGCTATCACCAATACACATTGGACAAACATTCAGGATGATCTTCCATCTTTGACTGAGATTTTCAAAAGTCTTTACCATGTAATCTTCCAAAGGAAGAAATTTATCCTTGGAGGAGTTTGCTTTAGCCAAATATGTTTCTAATTGAAAGAAGGGTCAATTTGGTTAGGTTGAGATTGATTTCTTCATAAAAGGTCATAAACCATGTTCTATAGTATCATAAAGAAATTCATGTTCGGATTTTAAAATTGCGACATGAAGAAAAGCAACATGGTTTTAGTTTTTGGAATATATGATTTCTCCCTTACATCGATCTCTAGAAGCACTTGGACTTTATATAGTAAGAGTGATTCTATGTGTCGAGGGAAAGGGCGAGGAAACCAGCGAGGAAAAGGAGGTGGCGGGGGGTGAACCGTTCACCTCCCTCGAGATGTGCGCGCCAAAAACATCTCGAGGGGGGTGAACGGTTCACCCCCCGCCACCTCCTTTTCCTCGCTGGTTTCCTCGCTCTTTCCCTCGACATTTAGAATTTCTGATATAGTAATTAAACTTTTTTTTTTTTGGTTATTGTAGAAGTGGTTGAAGGTGATAATTAAGTAAAGGGGGTTTCATTAATATAAAGGTTTAGGGTCCTTTTTCTTTAAAAAAAAAAAAACAAAAAAAAGGGGGTCGTGAGTTAGTGTGTTTCTTTTGTTCACAATCTTAGGAGATCTAATCACTTTCTATGATCATTTGACTACAACTTTTAAAATTCAAAAAAATGATGAGAAGCGTACTAAAAGTCATTTAAAAGGTGCTTATTTTTATTTATATGTAAGCATGTCCTAGAGAATGTCAATCAGGTACAAAGACCAGGTGGGAGGTGTGGTGAGCCAGCAAAAATAATATTAAAGTTTGCCGAATCTCATGATGGTGTTAATTAAGATTATGAAAATGCTTAGTGTTTGAGACACAATTATGGATATCTGGCTATGTAGTGTAGATGGGGGCATCAATGTTTTTTATCGCACACGAAGGATGCGCGCTATTATTATTACTTGGTTTGGTTGGCATCATGAGAATGTGCATTGTGAAAAAGATAAACTAAATTAGAGTTCAGACACTAGTTAAATGAGAATGTCCTCAAGTTGAAGGAATCAAATGGGTTTTTGTACTATGGATTATATTTAATCTGGGTTTAGGATAAATTCCTTAGACTTGAAAAATGAGTAAGGTTTTGTGTATGTGCTTGCAAAAATTTGGGTGCATTGTGGGATCACGAAGTGTCAATTGATGACAACAAGAGATAAGCAATTGGTAATCCGAATCAAGAATCAATGAACCCTCTATTCACACCAAATCGAAGTCATCATTTGGTTTTGTGATGGAAAACAAGCCCAACAACAGGATCCAAATATTTGGCCTAAGCCCATTTTAATGATTGATGGACCAGTAGTAAACAATGTATGGGCTGGGATCCACGTAACCCCATTTTTTAACCCACGAATCAGCACCACAACTCTTTTTCTTCATGGTGTGTTTGATTAATGAATTGCCTAGCAATGACTATGTTTGTAGTAATTTTTGAAGTTTTAGGTGAGTTATTGTTAGAATACAATAATACAATTCTTCAATTATTTTTTTTACATGATATCAGAGCAACTTTCTTTGGTGACCTAAGACTTCGGTGACTCAAGCTCTTCCCTGCCTCCGACAACTACGCACTTTGATCGTAGACACAAGAGGCGGAGAAGGAAAATCACACTCTGCAACAATTTCACGCCAACAACAACTACAACCGCACAACCACCGGACATACCATGTTCGTCCAACAACTCGTCGTCCTTCCGTTGCCGTTTCGCTCTCCCTTCGTGATCTCGATTTCTCTCTCACGCAACAAGAGAGAAGAAACAATTGAAGAAAACGAATAAAGGTAGGGAAAGAAGAAGATTTCAAACTGATTTTTATACTTGGCTATTGGTACGCCAGTCCGTTAGTCAGTGCCGCCACAACTCTTCCTTTCGCCATTTGCACCATAACTTTTAGTAGTACCACCATAGAAAAAAAAACACTACCAACACTAATGCTAAGCAATACCAACATTTGTGTTGAACAATTTTTTCAACCTTACGCGCTGAGGGGGAGTCATGCTGACTCGAGTCGAACCATTAGCCGTTCACTCGACAGTCATGATTTCTTCATACTATAATTACTAGAATTTGATAGTCATGCTGACTCGAGTCGAACCATTAGCTGTTCACTCGACAGTCATGATTTCTTCATACAATAATCATCCAGAATTATTCATAATCAACCAGAATTATCTAGAATTTCACAATCATGATGCCTCGAGTCGAACCATTAGCAGCTTCACTTGATAGTCATGATGTCTTCACCAAATTGGACTTCAAAGTTTCCTCCAAGCTGCACATTTCATCTGCGTCTACATATCCAAAAGTAAAGTCAGAAAAAGAAAGTTAGAATAGAAAAGTCGGAATATGGTTGTTTTGTATAACAAGTTTTAAGTTTTTTGTTTCCACAAGATTAAGTAGAAATTAGTTTATACAAGCTTATATTCAATCAAGAAATACACAACACAATAATATAATTTTCAAAATATTTTCTTCAAGGTTATATTTCCCATATTTTCTAATGGATCACCTATTTTATAAAATAGATATTGGGTCTGTTGGACCCAATTTCTGTTTTGGGTTGTCAGGAGGACCCAGTAGGTTTATGTGCTATAACTTAAGGACACATAACGACCTCAATGCATAGAACCCATGCGAAAACCTCCTACTACCAGAGAAACATATTAGAGAGAGGGGGAGATATAATGGAGGGAAGAGAAGAATTATTGCAGATCTTGACGAGGAACATGGAAGAGATCTGAAACTGGTTGAAGGAAGAGTCGTTAAAGGAGGAAGATCAGCTGAAATTTGGTTGAAAGGGGATCTATTGAAGGTGGCTTCATTGACGAAAATGAAGATGTGTTCAAAGGACTCACGTGTAGTGTCCTTGAACTAAAAACTTAATGGGCCGTCCACGGTCACTGAAATCCCCTTTTTATTCCTAAACTCTCATTACTCCTATATAAAATTTTCGAATTATTTTAGGGTGATCTTATTTGGACTTCACATTTTGTGTTTAAACTCTAACAAAAGAAATCCAATCAACCATAGTTCCATATGAGTCAATAAATTTTTTTTTTATTCAAACCCCATGCAAATATTCATGTCATTTAACTCATTTATTAGCTAAACTTCATTGTACAATACAAAAAAAAAAAAAAAAAAAAACAAACAAACAAACCTTAAAATCCCATTCACGAGTGAAAGTGGAAAACTCTTCTCATTCTAAGGGTGTGTTTGGTTGCATGGAATCATATGCCATGAGAATTCATGAGGCCCTCCCTACATTTTAGACTAAATTAATGTATCACTCTACATCTACTATTTCATTTCGTGATCAATGGTGAAAATAAAAGTCCAATGAACATGAGAATCATACTCCTTGGTCCCCCAAGGCATATGATTCCCATGTTCATGAGACTTCAATTTCCACAATTGATAACAAAATTAAATGGTAGATGTAGAGTGATACATCAAATTAGCCTAAAATATAGGGGCCACCTCATGAATTTTCATGACATAGAATTTCATACAACCAAACACACCCTAAGTGGAAAATTCATTTGCTCTAAGCTGGAAGAAGATGATGAAGCAAAAAGGTGGAAGAAGATGAACTTTTGTTTTTGTAGATTTTGGTGATTTCTGACTTTTAAACTCTAAGGTTACAGGAGATGATGGAGTGTAAATAAACATTTTTTAAGCCAAATAATGAAAAATCACAATCATAATTCTCATGTCGTCACTACTCCATGAAGAGTATTGTCATCACAACAGTGTGAGGATGAAGATCCAAGCTTATTGACGATACATCAAACCGCCAGTAATCTACATCGTACAACACAAACCCCACTGAGGCAAGTTCCAGGAGTCAGACCCAATCAGCGGTGCCTTAGTAAGCCCATAAGTCACATGGTCAAGTCTAGTACCCGTAAGACCTAATAAAACAAGTATCTAGGGGGTTTGATCTAAGACTAGCAGACCAACAACACATTGACTCTTACTAGAAAACAAATACCAGAGTATAAGTCATGTATGAAAACTTTCCTGCATGAACAGCACTTCGCAAGGGAACAATTCCTAACAAATATCAAAGTACAAGTCGTGTATGGAAACTCTCATACATGGACAACTTTCAACAAGGAAAAGATCTTTCAATACATATCTTTCCCTAAACTACACCACCAAAGGCATAGCCAAACAAAAACTCTCTCTTGATACATAGGACACAAGGTTGAGGAATAAAGGTACACTACAAAGCCCAATTAACAACATTACACCTTTTTCAAGCCTCGCGTGACTTAAGCATCGGGGTATCATCGACCACCACAACGGTGGTTTTTGGCTCATGCGCGTTCCTTGTGCATGCCAAGGTCAAAGAGAACATGAATTGACATAATCAGTTTGGCGCCGTCCGCGGGAAATGACGAACTTCCTAAGAAAAAGTGATAACACTCCATTATAGTCCAGAAAGATGGTAACCACGAAATCTCGTAATAATGGAGAAATCGCCGAGCTGTCAAACGCTCGAACCGGTGTAGCGTCGTAAGCTCTAATGGTATCAGTTCCTCAAGGAGAACAACCCTAGGCCCCCGCACCGACAGCAACCATGACAGACTCTAGGATGGATCGACTAACAGCCCAAGTGCAACAAATCATACGAGCGGTGGAGATGCTCACTCACCGGAACCCACTGCCTGCGGAAGGAGACAGGGAGGCACAAAGAGCCCTGTCCGCAGAGGCTACCAGAGAGCGCGTTCATGAAAGTCACTATGTCCCCATTAGCTCCATGTGGACCAAGGGCGGTAGAGCGGCCTATGGAGACCCGACGTTTAAAACTGACAAACTCGCTTTGCAAAACCCCCTCAGATTTGGGGCCACCAATCTGGATGTGTTGTACAACCTCACCGTCCTCTTTTTCAGAGATTAAACAATGAATGAGCCACTGCCGAAGAAGTTCAGCTAGCCAAAGCTGGAGTCTTATGACGGGACAATGGACCCGTCCGACCACTTACGCCATTACCACCATGTGATTGCGCTAAATGAAGGATAAGAACTAGTAATGTGCTGAACATTCCCCACTAGCCTGAAGAAAACAACGTTGGCCTGGTTCTATAGTCTCCCTCCAAAGTCTATTGACTCGTTTCGGACGTCGACCAAAGCGTTTATCATCCGCTTTTTCGACAACCAACAAATCAGGAAGGGTCTGCATTACCTGCTCACCCTCAAGCAGAAACCAAATAAAACACTGAGGGAGTACATCACCCACTTCAATGATGAGTTAAATCTCATCAACAGCTGCAACAACAACACCTCGGTCACTGCCTTCATCCCTGGGTTAGTGGTGAGGCCAATTCTAAAACCTTCTTATCCTGAAGCCTCCGACTAACATGGAGGATTTGCTAATGAGCGCCAAGAAATACATTACTCTTGAGGAGATGTTGGTCGCCAAAAAGGAGGGTGAAGCTGACAAAAAATATCCCCTTAGTTTCAGAGATAAAAAAGAGGGGAAAAAACAGAAGGATGATAACAAAACTAAACAAGAGCGAAGTGATAACAAGCCAGACCCTGGTCGCACGAGACAAGATAAAACCTCCAACTTCCTTGGGTCCAAATCCATTACTCCCCTCAACTCCAGCTTGTTCGACGTCTTCAATACCATTAAGAATTAGGGAGAAGTGAAGTGACCTACCAAACAACGAGGAGATCCCTCCCGGGGAGACAACGACAAGTACTGCTCCTTTCACAAGGACAACAGTCACGTCACTAAGGACTGCAAGAGTCTTAGGAATGAGATTGAGTACTGGATTAGGAAGGGAAAACTCAAAGAATTTCTGAGCCTAGAAATAGACAAGACTGGTTAAGAAAAGAGAAGAGGTCATCAAAGAGATATAAGAGAAAACAACTGGCACTATATATGTCCTTCATGGGATAAGCTTGAAAGATGCGCAATCCAACAAGTCCCAAAAAAGGACGCTCCGCGAGATGCAAACTCAGCCAACCTATGAGGTCCGACAAGTGCAATACGCACGTGTTCAAAACTCAATCCAATCGTTAACATTCGTGATAAGGACTTCCAAGGCGTCCACTCACCTCACAATGATGCCTTGATTTTCAATCCTCATAGCAAAATGATAAGTAAAAAGGTCCTTGGTGGACACTGAGAGCTCTCTGAACGTCCTATTCCTCAATGCATTCCACAACATGCAACTAAAATAGGAGAATTCGATGCCCACCAGTCACCCCATGATTAGGTTTAGCGGATTGAAAAGCTTCCCTGTCGAGAAAATCAAACTAACGGTAGTGGCGGGATAGCTACAACTGTAGAAAGTCCTGTTCCAGGAGTTCATGGTGGTTGATGCTCCATCAACCTACAACATCATCTTGAGAAGGCCTAGGCTCCATCAAATGGAGACGGTAGTTTCCACTTTGCACCAATGCATCAAGTAATTGTCAATCAGGTGGAAGGGACCATTCGAGAAGACCAACCGTCAGCAAGACATCCACTATGCAGCCTTAAAACAACTGGATTGTTAGCAATTATAGCTTGAGCCCGTGGGCCGGACATATCAAGGCTCGAGCCTAAGTAAGAGAGAAGAACGGACTCGCTCAGATGATGAGACCTTAGTCAATCCAAGGGAAGACCCAATGTCTGCCATTGCCACCTCGGTGAAAAAGAGAAGCGGGAAATGGATAGTCTGTGTGAATTACACGAGCCATAATGAGGCTCATCCGAAAAAAACGTTCCACTTCCACGCATGGATCAGAGCGTGAATGCCATGTTCGAACACAACCCTCTAAGCTCCATGGACGCTTAGTCCGGATGCAACTGCATCCCTAGGCCAAAAGAAACTTTTTTCATAACTGAAAGAGGGACATATCGCTATCGGGTGAGCCCGTCCAGTCAACAAAGCGCGGGAGCAACATATCAACGACTGATAAGCCAAATGTTCAAGGAGCGAATTGGCAAAGTCATGGAAGTCTATATAGACCACTCAACACATCGAACAGATCTAGTTCATACGGACCAAGACATGGCCCTAACAACCAAGACTCATCTAAATAATGAGTCAGGATCAAGCCCTGAAAGGACTATTCGTCTGCTTGTACAGTTTAATACAAGGCTAAGTAGCAGCACATTAATTGATGAACCAACCCCTACTTGGAAAGCGAGCAACAAGCAAGAAATGGCCCACTCGCATGAAAATCACTTTTCAGTGACTTCGCTATCATCAACGAATCATGCTATTTTGTTAGGGGAACCACACAGTCTGAGTTAGAATCACGCGCGTCTCCTTCAGGACCAGATTAGCGTAGTCCCCATTAAGAGTTAAACTATCTCATTTTGTTTACAATATACAATAATTGTTCGCACAAGCCAATATGATATAGATTCATTCAAGGAATAAAAAATGAATTAAAAAAAAGACTTTATTGATTACTAAGAAAGTTGTTACAAAGCTTGATTAACTGGCTAGTTCGAAAGTTTACACACTAAAAGAATCTAAGCCTGGTGCAAGTAAGGATCCGCTGAAACGCATGTCAAGACTTCACTCCGCCAATCTGCCTAGAGAAGGGAATTTGGAACTGACAACAAAGGTACCCAAAGTTGACTAACGATATTTGTTTTATTGCCCACCAAGATTATTCCCCCATATTGAGGAATAAAAATATGATTAATCTACAAGTTTGAATGATCTATAGCCCACCAAGATTATTCTCCCCACTCGAAGTTTAGCCAACTTACAAGGTTTGGCCGAGACAACTTTCGGATCTCTAAAGAGCACATACTAGAATTGCTTGGTTTTAGGAGTGATCGCAAGAGAAATGGTTAGAACTCTCATTAGCAACTCAACTCGACAGTTTCCTAACTTAGCCAAATCTTATGTCTAAAGACCAACACCATGGAAAGGCGACATAGAACAGATTTAGTAGGCAAAGTCCAAAAAAAAGTGCAAGTACAAAGTGCTACTTTACAAATAATTTTTCATTGATGATCTGAACAATACAAAGTTTACTACTTATCAGGAGGAGATTCCGATACAGGGAAACTTGGCTTAGCTGCAAAAGAAGCAGGGGATGACTCTGCACGCACTACTGCCCCAACAACCTAATATGGGTCACCTTATTTTTGTGATTGATCAGAAGCTTCCCCAAACTCCACAAAGGTCACCTCTTTGTAGTAAGAAAGAGTGTCATTGACCGCCACAACGATGGTCTTTAGCTTACGTATGTTCCTTGTGCAAGTCAAGGTCAAAGAGAACAAGAATTGACACCATGGCGTCGTCCGTGGGGAGCGTTAAGTTCCTAAGAAAATAGTGATAACACCCTTCATTAGAGTCTAGAAAGATGGTAACCATGAGATCTCGTAATAATGGAGAAATCCTCGAGCTCTAAAATACTTGAACTAGTGCCGTCAGCTTCGACGGTACCGATCCCTCGAGGAGAACAACCCCAGGCACTTGCAACAGCCATGACAGACTCTAGGGTGGATCTACTTGCAACCCAAGTGCAACAAATCACGAGAGGACACCAGAGAGCGTGTTCAGAAGAGTCACTATGTCCTCGTTAGCTCTCAGTGGACTAAGGGTGGTGGAACGACCTATGGAGACTAGACGCCTAAGGCCGACAAACCCGCTTTGGAAAACCCCTTCCGACTTGGGGCCACCAATCCAAGCGTGATGTACAACCTCTCCGACTCCTCATTCACGGATCAGATCATGATCGAGCCACTACCGAAGAAGTTTAGCCCATTAAAGCTGTAGTTTTATGATAGGACAACAAACTCATCTGACCACCATGTGATGGAGCTTAAAGAAGGATCTAAAGTAGTAATGTGTCGAACATTCCCCACCAACTTGAGGAAAGCAGTGCTGACCTGGTTCCATAGTCTCCCTCTGAAATCTATTAACTCGTTTTGGATGTTGGCCAAAGCTCTTATCACCTATTTTTTTGTCAGCTAACGGATCAGGAAGGTCCCGCATTACCTGTTCATCCTCAAGCAGAAACAAAGCGAAACACTTACATCACTCACTTCAAAGATGAGTTAACTCTCATCGATGGCTGCAGTGACGACACTGTAGTCACAACCTGCACCTCAGGTCTGAGAAGAAGCCAATTCTACAATTTCCTTACCCTGGAGCCTCCGACTGACATGACAAACTTGCTAAAAAACACCCAGAAATACATCACGCTTGAGGAGACGTTAGCTGCCAAAAAGGAGGGAGAACTGATAGGAAATATCTCATTGGTCCAAGAGATAAAAAGTACGGAAAAAAGCAGGAGGACAATGACAGATGTAAAAGGAAGTGACAGCAAGCAAGACCCAGGCCGCACGAGACAAGATAAAGCCTCCAACTTCGTCGGGTCCAAATCCATCACTTCCTTCAACTCCAGCCTATCCAACGTCCTCAATACCATTAAGAATTGGGGAGAAGTTAAATGGCCCGCTAAGTAGCAGGGAAATTCATCCCGGCGAGACAATGGCAAGTACTGGTCCTTTCATAAGGACAACGGCTACGACATTAAAGACTGCAAAAATCTTAGGAACGATATTGAGTAATGGATTAGGAAGGGAAAGCTCAAAGAAATCCTGAGCCCAGAATAAGACAAGACCGGGCTAAGGAAATAAAAGAGGTTGTCAAAGAGATAGAGGAAAAAGTGCCAGACATTATATATGTCCTTCATGGGGTAAGCTCGGAAGGTGAGCAATCCAACAGGTCTCGAAAAGGACACTTCGCGTAATGCAGACTTATCGCACCTATGAGGACTAACAAATGCAATAAGCACGTGTTCAAAACCTGATCCAAACTCTGACATTCATGGATTAGGACATTCAAAGAGTCCAATCGCCTCACAATGACGCCCTAGTCCTCTCAGTCCTCATAGAGAAATGGGAAGTGAAGAGGTTCTTGGTGGACACAGGGAGCTCTATCAACGTCATGTTCCTCAATGTGTTCCGCAACATGCAACTCAAATAGGAGAATTTGATGCCTGCCAGTCTCTCTATGATCGGGTTTAGCGGATATAAGTGTTTCCCTATTGGGAAAATCAGATTAACAGTAGTGGCGGGAAAGCCACAACTGTAGAAAGTCCTGTTCTAGGCGTTCATAGTGGTTGATGCCCCATCAACCTACAACATCATCTTGGGAAGGCCTTGGCTCCATCAGATGGAGATGGTAGTTTCCACTTTGTACCAATGCATCAAATACACTTCCTATCAAGTATAAATGACCATTTGATGAGACCAACCTTCAGCAAGAGATTGCCACTATGCAGCCTTAAAACAACTGGATTGTTGGCCATTACATCTTGGGCATACGGTCGGACATATCAGAGCCCGAGCCCAAAGAAGAGAGAAGAGCGACACTGTTTGGACGATGAGACCTTAGTCAATTTGAGAGGGAAAACCCAATGTCCGCCAGCCAGACCGGCTGGCTAGTGCCACCTTGGTGAAAAAGAGACACAAGAAATGGATAGTCTGTATGGATTACATGAGCTAGAATGAGGCTCGACCGAAAAACAGCCTTCGACTTCCATGCATGGATCAAAGTGTGAATGACTCATTTGAACACATCCGTCTAAACTCTATGGACGCTTATTTCGGACACAACCGGATGCAACAACAAACCCATGCCAAAAAAACCCTCCCTCATACCTACAAGAGGGACATACCACTATCGGGTGAGCCCATCCGGTCAACAGAGTGTGGGGACAACGCATCAACAACTGATAAGCCAGATGTTAAAGGAGCGAGTTTGCAGAGTCATGGAAGTCTATATAGACCACTCAACACATTTAACCGATCCAGATCATACGAGCTAGGATATGGCCCTGACAACCATGATTCAGCTAAATATTGAGTCAAGATCAAGCCTTGAAAGGACTATCTTTCTGTCACTACAGTTCAATACAAGGCTAAGTAGTAGCACAATGACGGACCATCTCCTACTTGGAAAACGGGCAACAAGCAAGAAATGGCCCGCCTGCATGAAAATCACTTTTCAATGACTTCGCTATCATCAACAAACCATGTTATTTCATTAGGAGAATGACACAGTCTGAGTCAGGAGCAGACGCGTCTCGTTCAGGGCTAGATTAACATAGTCCCGTTCAGAGTTAAACTATTTCATTTTTTTTACAGCCTAGAAGAATTGTTCGCACAAGCCAATATGATACAGATTCATTCTGGGAATAAAAAGTGATTTATAAAAAAAGAGTTTATTGATTACTGAGAAAGTTGTTAAAAAGCTTAACCGACTAGCTAGTGCTAAAGTTTACACACTTCAAGTACCTAATCCTGGTGCGAGTAAGGATCCGTTGAAACACACTTAAAGACTTTTCTCCACCAATCTACCTAGAGAAAGGGATTTGGAACTGACAACAAATATACCCAAAGTTGACTGTCGATATGCACGTTGATACTTTGCTTTACCAATTTGCCTTGAGAAGATGATTTGGAGGTTAAAGCAAAGGTACCCAAGGTAGGCTGCGGAGGTGATCCCTCGGAAAGTGGATGCCTGAGGTGAAGCACAGTTAGCACCTCAGGGTCGCAAGCCATGCACACTAGAGTTCCAATCGGCCGATCTGCCTTTTGGTTGTGGCATTACTCGTGAAGATCAGGAAGGAGCAACAAGAACAACCACCCCAAGTTGGCTGCAGGTATTATCTCCCAAACTCGATGGTGAGAGACACCATGGGAACACCAAAAGATGGAAGACAAACTTGACCCTTCTGTACTTCTTCCACGCAATGTGAGAAGAAATCACGAGGTCCCATGGAACCACTGGATGCTCACCCAAACCATGTGACATCACTCAATAGCAGGTCTTGTTAAGACTCATTGCTGCAAATGTCAGAACATTTGAAGACCCCTCCAACGAAGATCTTCCTTTATCCTTTGGAAAACCCAAAGCATATTTTTCTGGAATAACTCATTTGAGAAAAATGCTCTACAACATTCATGGCAACGCTTGAAATGGTGAAAACCAGTCTATATATAGGCGTGATGGTTCAGAGAATGAGGTCATCCAACCTTCGCGTCAACATTAAATGACACATAGGAAATAAGGAGGCAGCGGTTCCAATTACAACTACACGAGCCACATTCATCAAATTAATGGAATTGCATGCAGCCCCATTAATTTGGGGGAGTAACCGTTACTAAATCATCTCGCAATCTACTCTGTACATGTGGCATGATGATATCGTCAACAAGGCTCAAACAGACGAGTAGACCCAAGTGAGCGCCGAACCTGATCTAGCACAGAAGACAGATAATGGTCCACTACATACTGGTTAGAAAACATGAATGGCAAAAGCCTTGAGCACCCACGGAATGTAAAACACCTACAGAGATATTATCAATAGATCTAAGGAATTTGCTTTATTAAAGTTCCACTGCTATTCATCAAATCTTGTTGAAATTCCACTATTGTTAGGCGAAGTAAGTTAGGACAACCAAGTCAGACTTATATACCCAAAACCACATGATGGCCGAATATGACCAAAGTTTAGTCAGTTACGACTGACGACGATAACTTTCGATTCTCTCTAAGACGTAGTTTGCCAAAAGCGGATGAAGATGGCTTAGAAATTGGAGTTTAGTCAAAGCTCATGGAACCTGATCAAGATGACTTGCCAGAGATCATTGTTCGACCATAGACAATGGTAGTTGAACTTGATCAAAGTTTAGTCAGTGATGAATGATGACGATAACTTCGAGTTCGCTCTAAGACATAGTTCGCCAAGAACGGATGAAAATGGTTAGAAAGTAAGAGTCTAGTCAAAGCTCACAATGCCTGATCAAGATAACTTGCCAGGGATCATTGTCCAACTATAGACAATGGTGGCTGAACCTGACCAAAGTTTAATCGGTTACGACTGATGACGATAACTTCTGGTCCACTTTAAGACGTAGTACGCCAAGAATGGATAAAGATGGCTTAGAAAGTGGGAGTGTAGTCGGAGCTCACAACGCTTGATCAAGATGACTTGCTAGGGATCATTGTCCAACTGTAGACAATGGTGGCCGAACTTGACAAAAATTTAGTCAATTACGACCGATAACGATAACTACTCGTCCCGTTCTATGACGTAGTCCGTAAAAAACGGATGAAGATGGCTTAGAAAGTAGGAATCTAGTCAAAGCTCATGGAACCTGATCAAGATGACTTGCCAGGGATCATTGTCCGACCATAGACAATGGTGGTAAAACCTGGCCAAAGTTTAGTCTCCTAAGACTGGTGACGATAACTTCTGGTCCGCTCTAAGACGTAGTTCGCCAAGAACGGATGAAGATGGCTTAGAAAGTGGGAGTCTAGTCAGAGCTTATGGAGCCTGATTAAGGTGGCTTGCCAAGGATCATAGTCCAACCATAAACAATGGTGGTCGAACTTGACCAAAGTTCAGTCAGTTACAACTGATGAAGACAACTTCTGGTTCGATCTGGGACCTTGTCCACTAGGAATAGACAAATATGGTGTAGAATGTAAAAGTCTAGTCATGGCTCATGAAGCCTGGCCCCGGACGACTTGCCAAGATCATCGTCCGACCCTAGACAATGACACAGGCACTTAGCCAAAGTTTCATCAGACTGACGAAGACAACTTCTAGTCTGATTTATAGCCTAGTCTGCCAAGGGTGGATTAAGATGGCTTGAGGAATAAAAAATAAGATTAATCTATGAGTTTGAATGATCGACTGCCCTGCAAAGAATATTCCTCCCATACGAAGTTTAGCTAACTTACAAGGTTTGGCCGAGACAACTTTTGGATCTCTAAAGAGCACAAACCAGAATTGTTCGTTTCAGGAGCGATCACCAAAATAAGCAGTCAAAACTCTTGTTAGCAACTCAACTAGATAGTTTCCTGACTTAGTCAAATCTCTTGTCTAAAGACCAACACCATTGCAATGCGACATATAACAAATTCAGTAGGCAAAGTCCAAAAAAATGCAAGTACAAAGTGCTACTTAACAAATCGTCTTTCATTGATAATCCGAACAATACAGACTATACTCCTAATCAGGAGAAGATTAAGATACAATGGAACTTGGCTTAGGAGGAGAAGAAGCATGGGATGGCCTCGTGTTCACTACTGCCTTGACACCCTGATCTGGGTCACCATCTTCTTGTGATTGATCATAAGCTTCCCTACACTTTACAAAGGCCACCTCTTTGTAGTAAGAAAGATCCCAATCAGCATGCTCTTCATTCATTAGTTCCAATAGCTCCAGCTTTCCTTTCACAACGTTGTTGAAATGGAACGTGCCTTGGGCCTTGGAAAGCTTCTCGTGTACTTTCAACTCTTCAAGCTCTTATTCCAATTGTTTCAGTTTGTTGGCCAATGCATCAACTAGGGTTGAACTAAAAACCGACCAAACCGATTAAACTGATCGATTCGATTTAAGTTTGGTTTGGTTTCGGTTTAAAAAAATCAAAAAGTGAAGTGGTCGATTAAGTTTCGGTTTCTATGTGATTTTAACCGATGGAATATAGATAATAAATTATATGTTTACATAAAATAAAATAATATCTTTAAAATAGCTGATCGATTTGATTTTATTTCAGTTTAGTCGGTTCAATTACGGTTTGCATAAAGTAGAATCGGTTCGATTTCGATTCAATTTTGTTAATGCTCGGTTCGATTTCGGTTTGAAAATTTTAAAACCAACAAAAGTCGGTTCAATTCACGGTTTAAGTGAAAAACCAAACCGTCACTTCAATTTTCAACCCTAGCATTAGCTTGGGATTGCTCAGTACTGAGCTTATCCTTGATAAGGCTGAGTTCGTTTTGTGTCAAAAGGAGCCGCTCATCTGTCGTCCTCGCAAGCTTGATGTTGAAAGCAACGTCGGCTTCCAGTTGTTGATGTCAGACATCCCATTCAGATTCCTTGTTGCCCTTCTCATCAATTAGGGCCTGAACCTCAGACTTGCATCTTGGCCACGACCTCCCTAACAAACTTCAAGTCACGTTGAGCGTGATCCAGCTCTGCCTTCAACCTGTCCTTCACAAGCGTCACATTGGTGAAGTCAGACTCAAGCGATTCCAAGTGAACCCTCTGAGCCTCCAATTTTGTCTGCAAGGCCTTTAGTTGCCCCCCCCCCCCAAATTAACAAGCCTTTTGCCTCCAAGCTGCTTTGTCAACAATTCGATCTCGCGGAGAGCTTCGGAATATGACTTCTATAGATATGCAAAAATTTGTTCCATTGTGTGTACTTTCTCACAAGCAGCCTCTGCTTTCGTCCCAGCGATGACAACTTGGTTCAGATACAACATCCCCAACATCATATGTTTCTGCCACTTGTCCCTACGCTATCCTAGTGTATCCCCTTCTAGCTTCGGAGAATGATTCGCCAGCAAATCATTCCATCTACTAATATGCCTCCTAAAGGCTTAAGAAATGTCAACATTTTGATGCTAGGCCTAGTTGCTCATATTTTTCATATCCGAGGCAAATAGGCCGAGTCATGCATATGGGTGAAGGTCTATTGGGCCTGAAATCACGCCAGCACTGCCCTTCATCTTTTTCAATGCATCAAGGGCCTCCTTCATCACTTTACCCTTACTCACAGCGACCGACTTCCTCTCATGAGTTGATTTAAGAGTATTTGAAGGGGAATAATGAAGAAAATTAGTTCTTGGACAGGTTGTCACCTTATGCAGAGGTCGAGAGCGGGATGAAGGACAGTATGGATGACGTGGAAGGGACTTTTCTCTAGGATGAGAGGACTCTTGATCCAAGGAAGGGTCATACTTGAAATTCTTCAAAGAGAATTGATGAGTTCGACCTACATCGGATGAAACAACCATTCCCACATGCAACAAAAAGTAGTTCAAAATCTGCGTCTGCTTAGTGTTCAACTTCGTCACATCTTTTACGCCTACCATTTTCAAATACTCATTCTCCAGGTCAGAAAGGGAATAGGGACTCTCGCATGAGCATCTTGCCTGTCAGACGCAACAGTGTCCGCCCCAGCGGGTGCAACAACTTTTGCCTCAGCGGACGCAACAAGATCTTGCCCAGCAACTTTGAACCCCCTCCGAAGTGGCCAACCACCTAGAAACAGGCTTTGACCTGGTGCGAGGCTTTTTTGAAAGAAAATACGAAGAAAGTGGCTCATCCAATTCCGCCCTCCGTGATGGGCTAAAGATCTTGACCTTCGGGAGCTTCATCTTCTTCGAAAGAGGTTCACCATCATGCTTCGATTTTGGAACTCTGGATAGAGTAAGAGCCTCATACCCGCATGAGGGGCATGTCACTAAACTTATCCATGGCTACTTTGTTTCCTGGAGAAACAAGCGTTGTCGAAAATTTCCCTACAAAAGCACAAATAACAGTTCAATATATAATCAAAACGAATGGGATTGAGAACGATATTACACTCACTCTGTTGTCTGAACTTTCGTTCGACCGGAGGACCATCAAGCTCGAAATATTTTGAGTCCGCAGAAGCCATGAAACAATACTTCTACTAGAACTTTTAATTGTCAGGCAACTTGCCCAAGCAAGCCGACAACTTCAACATAGAGGTGAGAAGTTGGATCGCCCTCGGAAACACTCGAAGACAAGCATCCTTCGCCCTGATTAAAATGGCAATCACCGTTCTGTACCCGTTTGGAACCAACTGAGCGGGTGAAATCTCGAGGTACTCCAAGTAAAGCCAAATTTCCTTGATAACAGGAAATGAACGCCCGATTGAAGCATAACTCGGTGCAAGCAAACAAATGATTTCGATGACCATCTCCTAATGTTTAGAGCTCCAAATTATTGGGGTTCCGATACTTCTCACGAAGGCCCACCAGATTCACCTCTGGGATCAACCTTTCATTGAAAAACACACGACCTTTAGTAAACAGTTCATCGGGAAGCTGATTCTAGCCCGCCATGAAAGAACGTACAAAATTTCGATTACATTGGCAAAAATGGAAGTTGAGCAAAGCCAAAACGTAGAAGCAAAACAAAGTAGAGTCTCTATGAAATCACAGAAGTAAAGAAACTAAACTCTGCAGAAAAGGGAAATTATATATAAGCAAGGGACTCCCGCATTTTTAGCAGTCACGTACCCAATTAATGATGTGCGGCGCTCGAGGAGATGATTAGACTCAATCATCGTGATCATCTAGTTCCCTTGTGACATGACTTAGTGAACAAATGAGCTAGCCCACTAACTCGGAGGCAGTAGCTGATGATACACCAAACCAACCAGTAATCTGCATCGTACACGTGTCATGATGATCTCTCAACAGAGTAAAGTGAGCCTAGACCAATCTGGCAAAGCCAGATAACACAAAACCCAATGAGGCAGGTTCCAGGAGGCCGGACCCAATCAGCGGTGCCCTAGTAAGCCCATAAGTCATATGGTCAAGCCCAGTACCCATAAGACCTAATAAGGCAAGTATCTAAGTGTTTGATCTAAGACAGGCAAGCCAACAACACATTGACTCATACTAGGAAACAAATACTAGAGTATAAGTCATGCATTAAAACTCTTCTGTATGGACAACACTCCGCAAGGCAAGAATCCACAATCGATATCGAAGTACAAGTCATGTATGAAAATTCTCCTACATGGACGACTCTCAACAAGAAAATGATCTCTCAACAAATATCTTTTCCTAAACTATGCCACCAAAGGCATAGCCAAACAAGGACTCTCACATGATAAATACGGCATAAGGTTGAGGAACAAAGGCACGCTACATAACCCGATTTACAACATTACACCTTTCTCAAGCCATGTCTGACTTAAGCATCAAAGTGTCATCGACCGCCACAATGGTGATCTTTGGGTCACGTGTGTTTCTTGTGCAGGTCAAAGTCAAAGAAAACAAGAATTGACACCATCAATTTCAAACTAGAACTTCAATATCTTAAGTGCTTAATTTATAGAAATCATGATTTTTGTTATTCTTAACTTGATCTAAAAAGAGAATGAAAAGAGTTAAGTAAATAAAGTTAAGATGTATTTATTAGAGAATGAAGGATAAAAGAGGTGTAAAGATGGCAAAATGACATGAAAAGTTGTGTTTGAAATAGATAGAACAGGGTTGGGTTAGAAGAAGGTGGGGGGGGAGGGGTAGGGATTTTTGAACATTTTATGTGAAAATTCTCTCATAAGGTTTGTGACCCTCTTCTTCAATTTGGTTTTCATGTTTTTGCTAATACTCTCATATAACGAAAAAGGTGAAGGTGGATTTTTAGGTCTCGAGAAAAAAGGTGGAGGGGGTAGAGTGCTTTTTGCTACTTGGGAGTTCTGCTTTGTGTCATTGCTCAATGGGAGAATGACACATGATTTTAGATACTTACATGGGCGGTGTAGACTATAAATACAAGAAAAAATTGAGTAAAAAATTGCATGATTACATGGACAATGACCGCATTGAGCAAAAAGTCCAAGGAGAAAATTTATATTCCAAGGGGGCAGGGATTTGACATTTGGAGTTTGAGTTTTTGAAAAGTAAATGGTTTAAACCTCATCATTTTTTATTCCTTTATCGAATATCAAAGGTCGATTTCAGATTTTTCAACTTGGGTTTTAAAACAAAAAATTTGGGCATTTGAATACGATTGAGTTATTATATTTATAATGATATTTCTTTAAACAAATAAATTTTTAGATATAATTGATGCAGTCGATTTTCGCTCCCTGCTTTGACCTTATTCCTGCTGACCTGCACAAGTGACGCACTTGAGCCACACACCACAGTGGGGTGGCCGATGACACTCCGATGCTAAAGTCAGACAAGGATTTGAGGAAGTTGTAATGTTGTAACAGAGATTTTGTAGCGTACCTTAGCTTACCAACTTCATGTCTTATTTATAGTGCAAGGAGTCCTGGTTTAACCAGGCCATCGCAGGGGTACTTTAGGGAGGATATCTTCGTGAATATCCCTCTCTAATTAAGAGTTATGCTGTAGAAGGGAAGTTCCCTGTTAGCTCTGCACTCCTAGATATGCGAGAGATAGTTTCAAATCTGTAGAAGGGAGTTTCCCTGTGTTGAAGATACTCTAGTGTTTGCTTCCTATTTGGAAGCAAAGAACAGTTGTAGTTGCCCATCCGAAGCTGATCCTCGAGATACTTGTCTGAAGAGAACTTATGGGTATCGTGGATAGCTGTGAGACGTGTGAGTCTAGCATGTTGTGAGAGTCCGAGTCCGCCTGGCGGACTGAAGTTGAGCGAGCTTAGATCCGCTTGGGCTAGATATGAGTTGGGCAGATGCTTGAGCCCGTAGTCCCTCGAGATCATCATGACACATGTTCAGCTCAAGAGTGTGACCGTTTTTATGTATCATCATCTATTCCCCCCAAGTTAGTGAGCTGTCATATTGGTTCGCTAAGTCATCTCTTGAAGGGATGCAACGCTCATGATTATTGAGTCTGAATCATTGCTTGAGCCACACAGTGCATTAATTGAGCATGCGTTGGTTTGGCGAAATAGAGGTGGGAACCCGTTCTCTATATAGATCATCTGCAATGTTGAGGCTGACCTTTCTACTTGACTTGCTTTGAAGACATTGTTCTGAAAGGTTCGTTCGTCTTCTTCATGGCTTGAGAAAAATTTCTTGATAATGTTGTTCTGGCTAAGGACCTAGAGTTTTTTGAAGACATGCTGCAGTCTGAGCCTGGTCTCGCTGAAATTTGTGCAAGGTATGGAGTTCTTGAAGACTTGTCGTTGTATCTTCTAACGGGCGACCAGACGCCAATGTCGCCTAGGGCCGTTTTCATCTGTTTGCATCGAGGGATGCTTCAAACTGAAGTACGTTTCCTGGTTCTGGACGTGATTTGGAAATTCTTGTATTTTTTTGGGGATCCCTTTGTCTCAGTTGAGACCCAATGGATATAGGATCATTCTCGTGATTTTGTTCTTTGCTAAGGAGGCCAACGTTGGTGTGACCTGCGGATGATCCAGTTACTGACCGGTCCTCGACTGCAGAGCAATATTATTTGCAAGATGAAGTCGCCGAGTTGCTTCAGTAAACTACCTGATGATTTCAAGTTCTGGCAGAAGTACTGCTTTTTGGCTCCTGCGGATTCGAAGTATTTTCGGTAAAAGTTGTTCGCTTGAGTGGAAGTTCAGGCCACTTCGTAAGTTCAACTCCTTTCCTATGACTTTGATGTGCTTGATATCGGCTGAGTGATCATTGCTCGTGTTCTTTTGTAAAAATGTTTCCCACCACTCCCCTTACCTTAAAGGAGCAAACCACCATGGAGACATTCCGCGTCATGGCAAAAAAGGAGGCGGTTGATATCATAAGAGTTTCTAATTTTGCTCGTAGTGGGCTGTGGGACAACTTGCACATCACCCCATTCTGTATTGAGAGTCGCATGTTAAGCTGGAAAAAGGGGCCCTTTCATGGAAGAGGAAGGCTGCTAGGGCCAATACTCTCATTATGTTTGATGCGGAGGATCCATCTGAGATGCTTGCTTCCTTTGTGAGGAAAAAGCCTCGCATTAGGGCTGGGGCGTCTTCGGCATGACCCGCTCCGTTGAGAGAGGTGCACGAGTCTGTTAGGCCTGTTGAGGTAGAGACTAATGTTCCTGGATTGGAGATAGATTATCTGCGGTTGGCAGGAGTTGTTGATGGTTCAAACCTTAGTAACGCGCAGGTTGAGGCTCTTAATAACCGTCTGGTGCGGGTTGCAATGGTAGTTTCTGCTGGAGCTGATTTGCGTGGGGCTGTTTCGGTAGAGGGCAGTGTTGAAGATTCGCCTGAGGTGGTGGAATCTGATCACCCCACCGATGACTCGCCTGAAAGTGGTCGTGGTATCGGCTGTGTCTCCTGTAGTTCATATTGCTCACCGTCTCGTTCTAGGCCAGTACTAGAACTATTGATAGGTCATTTGGATACTTTGGTCCCTCATCTGCCTCCGGATCCTACTGGGTCGTCTCGTAATAAAGTGTCGACCATTCTTGACAAGGGAAAAGCCATAGAGGAGAGTTTGAGGACGGTGGCGACAGTAAAGGACGACGCTTGAATAGTTCCTGATCAAGGGAATCTTCATCCTGATGCACAGATAAGTTTGTTCGCATCGGACTTGGTGAAAATGAGCTCATATGTCTGGCACCAAGAGGTGGATGTTGAGTATGCTTCGAGGAAGCGTATAAGTAGGCGCCATAGCTGGCTGATGGACTACGCTCCGAAACCTGAGGAGGATACGCTGGAAGAGTGGTGTGGACTATCTTATGCTTGGTATGTCTCATATGAGCCACGTGGCCGTTGTTGGGAGAGTATATACCTTGGAGCGTGTCTTCTCGCACGTGCAGACGCCGTATTCTGATGCGCTCCATGAAATTGAGTGGTTTAAAAAGCAGGCCGAAGAGATGCAGTCGGGTCAATCAACTGAGGTCATCGAGGCTAGTCTGGAGGATCTTGAGCATAATCTGACCGAGGTGATGTCTAAGTGGGACGAACTTAAGAAGGAGTTGAGCCAGCTCCGCCTAGAGGTCGAGGTTGCGCAGGAAGCTGCGGCTAAGGCGCATTCTGAGCTACAGTCCTTTGCTGAGGAGAGTGCTTTGAAGGGAGTTGACTGGGCTGCTGAGAAGCAACAGTTGGAATCTGATGTGGAGTTCTATGCTCGAGAAGTGAGGAAGGCCAAGGACCAACTCGAACTGGGATGGTATGAACTCAACGTTGTGAAGAGCAGTCTGGCCACTGAGTAGTCTTAGGTCGATGTGCTAACTGGCAAGTTGGAGCTACTTGAGCGTGACCTTATTGATGCAAAGGTGCAAGAAGAAGAGCTTCTCCAGGAACAAAGCAAATGTTAGTTACACTAGGTTGTTCATGGCCGGTTGGAGTTGTTGGCACTGATGAACGAAGAGCATCCGAAGTGGGATCTTAGCAGTTACAAGAAGATGTCATATGTGGACTTGTCTGTTACCTCTGACTCATTAGGTGAGGAGGATAGTTCGATCCCTGATGTTCAGGTGGAAGCGCGTACAGATGCAACTTCTGCCACTGTTCCTTCTAGGCTTAGCTTTTTTATTTCTGTACCTTCTCCTGATTAGGAGCAAACTCTGTGTGTTCGTACACTTTTTGTCTTGGCCATTAATGAAATCAATATTTTTCGTTTCATACTTGGCGTCTTTATTGTATGTTTTTCATTTTACCTTGTCATCTTATTTTGGCATAGGCTGGTTGAATCAATAGAACATTGTCTGGTCTGTCTGTGATAGAGAGCTTGATCGCTTTGTATTGTGAATGACTAGGAGTCATTGTTGTGTAGTTATGTCCGATAGCGAGCATGTTGTGAACAGTTTCACTGGGGGTTGAGTCACTCAAGTTGTGTCTTGTCATATAGGTAAGTTGTTTGAGTTTTTTCTTGTTTGTCTGACTAGTCGGTTGTAGCTAATGCAGCGAGCTGTGGTGGTCGAAAATCCGTGTCAAAGTGTTCACACCGAGTCAGGCGCAGTAAGCTTAGGTTGGCATCCTAATTAGCTTTCATCTGGGCACCAGTTGTACTATCCTTGTATTAGCACGAGTGGCTTTTTTCTAATGTTAGAATGTCAATTCGTTTGAGCATGAAGGCGTTGACTCAGCTAAGCTCATATAGGTCATCCGCAGTCCTGAGGGAGAGTGGTGGTCGTGTGGAGAGTTGTTTGAGATTTCCACATTTCGAATCATTTATGACTAAGTAAAGCGGTCGATAGATTCGGGGAGTAAAGGTTTGGCAACCAGGCTAAAGATCAGTGTTCCCGTGGCATGCCATCGAAATTAGTTCGGGACTGACTAGGCTTCCACCTTCTGAATTTTTTATGACCGAGCAAAGTGGTCGACCAATTCAGGGAGTAAAGGTTTGGCAACCAGGCTGAAGAGCAATGGTTCAGTGGCAAGCCATCGAAATCAGTTTGGGACTGATTAGGCTTCCACCTTTCGAACCGTCGACACCCTCCCCACGTAGTGGGGGCTACATGTTCGAGAGGGGTTTGGCGGCCACGTTGAAGAGCAGTGGTCCTGTGGCCAGCCATCGAAATCAGTTCAAAATTGACTAGGTTCCCACCATCCAAATTATCTACACTTGAGTACACCAAGCTACAAATTTGGGAGGGTTCGACGGCCACGCTGAAAAGCAGTGGTCTCATGGAAAATCGTCGAAATCTGGTCGTCGCTGACTGGGTTCCCACCTTATAGACTATCTACACCCTCGCAGTGCGGGCTACAAGTTTAGGTTTGATGATTGGCGGTCACGCCGAAAAGCAATGGTCTCGTGGCGAGCCATCGAAATCAGTTCGGGACTGACTAGGCTCCCACCTTTCGGACTATCTACACGCTCGCAGTGGGGGCTATAAGTCCAGGTTTGATCAGAAGCTTTCGTTGCTAGTCGTCACCAGCTAGGCTTACTTGATTAGGTTCGACGAATGCTGACCGTGAATGAGGCAATGATCCCTGGCCAGTTGTCATCACTAGGCATGGTGATGCTGATCAGTGTTGGATGACAAAGCTTGCTCGGTTTGACTAGAGGTTCCGTCTGCTGAGGAGCGTGCAAACCTAGTGGTCCAGGGTGTGGATGAAGTTACCTTAACTCGGCGAGTGGTAAAGTCTGGACGTCAAAGTTGACTAGGATCCTTGAGTGCTTGTGCCAAGCATGCGATAGGGTACTGTTCGGATAACATTCTGAGCCCATGGGCCTGCAGAGGAAGGGCTAGGGTTTCCTGTGTAGTGCCTTACGTGTACGCCGTAGATCGCGTGGTGACACGTATATGGTGTAGGCTGTGTGACGTTTGAGTATATCGATTACTCCCCTTCAATTTATAGGGTTGCGTGCAGCGCCATTAATTGATTGACGTGATCTGTGAAGCTTCCTTGGGAACCGTCGTCTTCCATTTTCCCATAAGGCATTCAATGCTTGGCAGTTAATGCTGGAATGCCCGTTTGGGTAACTACCATGTCTATATAATGGTGTTTTCCAATCGTTGTAGACACCATATTTTGTTGAGTTTATTTCCTGTAATGTTCTTGTCTAGAGAAGATGTTTAGAGTTTTCCAAAGGCTGAGGCAAATGCTTTGGGTTTCCAATGGCTGAAGTTGGATCTCCGTCGTTGAAGTTTTCGAAAGTTCTGATGCTTACGTTGACCAAGCATGGTGATAGATGCTGTTATGCGTGGTCCCCTATTGTGGGTGGGCATGTAGTTAATATACTGAGTTTCGTAATCTCTTCTCATACCATGGAGAAGTAGTGCGGGTACTTTCCCAAAGGATGGGTTTGTCTTTTATGTGCAGGTCCCTTATCGTTGTTCCTGGATGTTTGATCTCAGAGATAGCAAATGCATCCCACTTCGTGGTGGCTACCTCCACCACTTCTCGATTAACATCGTCGCCTCCCTTGCGCTGGAAGTCAACATCCGAGTTGAAAGTGGAGTCAAGTATGGCCTCTTAGAATGTGCCTTTAATTCCCAAATATTCCATTCTCCCTTGCGTAGGAAGGTGTATGCATTTTGAGTTTACCTGATACTTGTCCCACGTTCACAAGGAAATTGGGCTCGAGTCTTTGCAGATACTCTTGGTTGTTGATTTTGTACCCTCGCAGACCATATTTGAAGGCGGCGTTTTGTGGAGCGTCCCTCTGTTTGCAGGTAGCTCGCCCTTGACTATTTGTGTCTCTTACGGGACTAAACAGTCTGAGCAAGTCGTCACTTCATGCTGATCAAATGCCTGCAGTATGTAGTCTTTTGTACCCACTTCAGGGCGTTTGTAGTATGTGGGCTTTTGTATCCGCCTCAGGGCGTCGTAGTATGTAGCCTTTTGCATCCGCCTCAAAGCTCTTGTTGTTACATCTTTCCAATAATCAATAGAGTTTGTTTCTGAAATTCTTATTTTATTTCTTAAATGATTGTGAATCCATAAGTCTCTTAAGAACTTTAAACTCAATATTGACTACGGAAAGGGAAAGAAACAACTTATAGCAAACTAACTGTTGATGGAGATAAATTGATATTGGCTTTGAAGCGAATTCGAATAGCTTTCGCGGATCATTTAGCGGACTGTCGAGTTGTTACATAGGTCACTGAAGGGAAAATCTTGTAGAGGGGCGGATCTCTGCACAGACGAAATGTCAGGGGGGGGGGAAGTGTTCCCGCTTATCATTGCCATTACGACTTGCTGAGTGGGAGAGTTGATTGCTCCTGTGCCGCTTGAAAATGGTGTCTCTTTCGACTTTTAGCATTGCATTGGGTCAGGCTGCTCTGCATTATGTAGTTGAATTTGGGAGCACTATATCTGTTTCAGTGCGGCGTAGTGGCAGCCTCGTGCCGTAGGTTGGTCTCCATGTATTGTCTCATCTAAGTTGTTAGCAGTATACTTAACACACTGGTGAAGGGTGGAGACCATTGATTCCATTTGGTGTAACCACGATTTTCCCAGGATGAGATTATAGGATGATGGTGCGTCTACCACCATGAAGTACAAAAATAGGATATTCTTCAGTCACTGTTTTCCAGCCACCGTGGCTAACCTTACCTTTCCGATGCAAAAACATTTCCTCCTGCTGAATCTGATTAGTGGTGCTCTAATGGTATTAGGTTTTCCTCCTTGAGGTCCATGCTGCAGAAAACATTGTAGAACAAAACGATGAGCGAGCTTCCTATGTCAATGAGAGCTCTCTTCACTTCCTCTTTGCGATGGAAACGGAGATGAACAAGGCGTCATTGTGCGGTGCTCGGACTGCATCGAGGTCCTTGTTCGTGAAAGTCAAAGTGGAAATGGGGTTATAAATTTTCAAATAGCGAATTTGTATGTCTTCATCCGCGAGTTGTATCCGCATATCCAGCAGAGTCTGCTTGCAGGACCTGTGCAACTGGTCTTCATTCGGTCTGACTCCATGAAGGATGTATATTATCCCAGGAGTCTCATTCTCTACCTCTTTGACTTACTCCCCCTGTTTCGGGTCTGTTTCGACTGCTTCTCAGACTTTAGGAAGTCTTTCAATTTGCCCTTGCGGATCTAATGTTCTACTTCATACCTCAAATTTTTGCAGTCATTGGTGTTGTGGCCACCTTCGTTATAGTACACAGTACTTGCTGTTGTCCCTTCAGGTAGGGTCTCTGCGTGTTTTCGTGGGCCATTTCAATTCCTCCCAAATTTTCATGGAGTTGAGTACATCTGACAGACTAGCATTTAGGGATGTCACGGGTCTGGATCCAATGTAGTTAAATGACTTCTCTAGTTTGGGACGATCAAGATCCAGTCTGTTGTAAGTGTGCTTCCTCTTGCTCCGCTCCTCATCCTCGTGTCTCTTTTCTTATTTCTTGTCCTTATAAGCTGAGGGCTTCCTGCTGCCTTTAGTTTTCCTCTTAGCGGTCCTTGACTTCTCCAGGGTGATGTGTTTCTGGACTCTCTTGAGTACTCTGCCATGTCTAGAGAGGGCTCCAAGGTGAGGTCCTCGAAGAGCTTTCCCTCTTTGAGGCCCGCAGTGAACGTCGTCACAGCTGTATCGTCATTGCACCTGTTGATGAAGGTCAACTCGTTGTTGAAGTGTGTAACATACTCTCGGAGCATCTCGTCGGATGTCTTGGAGAGAGTATGTAATGCGAGCCTTTTCTGAAATGCTGGCTTCCGACAAATCGTGTCAAGAATTCATTTACCAACATTTTGAAGGAGTCGACTGACTTCGGTGGAATGCTGTGGAACCATGTCAATGCAAGGCCTTTAAGATTGGTGGAACATGTTCTACACATGACGGATTCAGATCCTTCCTTGATATCCATTACGTGCTGGTAATGGCATTGACGATCGAAAGGATCGGTGGTTCTGTCATAGGAATCGAGCTTTCGAGGAGTGAACTTTCTTGGAAGTACTCCACTCATGATTCGGTCCACAAAGGGTGGGACAGAGAGGCGATATAATAGTTTCAGTTAGTGCTCTCCTCTACGAAGAGGGTTCCCAGGACCGAGCCTCTTTGTCCTGGAGGCTGGATCAGCGTTAGCCGCACAACCCCCTTAATCAAATAGGAACTGGCGGGGGCCTAACTCTCATGCGCTTGTTCCCTATCACCCATTAGAGGTGGAGGTCCGTGCTATTCCTGGTCTCCATCAGCAATGGATGGATTATGTCGTGTGAGTGTCTTCACCGCCTTGATAACCTGTTATGTTTTGGATGCCAGCACCTCAATTCTGGAGTCTACCGTTTCCACCGTTGTTATAGGGGCATGAGTAGGCAGCCCGTGCATGGCACGAACTAATATAGAGAAATCCGGAGCATTGGACATATCCTTTGGTTCGTTGTTGCATGACCTAGTGGTCACCATCTCTCTAGGATTTTGTAGGAGATGACGCTTAGTGTAAAGTTAAGAACTATGTCATTCCTACATACGACGCCAAACTGAGTAGTCAATTTTCGCTCCCTAAGTAATGCACGTGAGCCACAAACCACCGTGGGGTGGCCGATGTCACTCCTATGCTAAAGTCAGACAAGGATTTGAGGAAGGTGTAATGCTGTAACAAGGATTTTGTAGCGTACCTTAGCTTACCAACCTCATGTCTTATTTATAGTGCAATGAGTCTTGGTTTAACCAGGCCATCGTAAGCGTAGTTTAGGGAGGAGATCTTCGTGGAGATCCCTCTCCAATTAAGAGTCGTGTTATAGAAGGAAAGTTTCTTGTTAGCTCTGCACTCCTAGATATGCGGGAGATAGGTCCCAATCCAAGAGCAATCGGTAGAAGGGAGTTTCCTTGGGTGGAAGATACTTTGGTGTTTGTTTCCTAATTGGAAGCAAATAACAGCTGTAATTGTCTGTTCGAAGTTGATCTTTGAGATACTTGCCTGAAGAGGACTTATGGGTATCGTGGACAGCTGTGAGATGTGTAGGCCTAGCATGCTGTGAGAGTCTAGGTCTGCTTGGCGTATTGAAGTTGAGCGGGCTTAGATTCGCTTGGGCTGGATCTGTGTTGGGCCGATGCTTGAGCCCGTAGCTCATCGAGATCATCATGACACGTGTTCTCAACAACATTTTTGTTGTACCCAATAGAATGATTTTCGGCTTATATTGGATATTTTCCCTTTTGTTTTGCACTAGATTTAATGGTGAGATTTTTTTATTATTCGGGCATTGGGCTTTAATGCGTTTAAATCTGTTTTCGTAGAGATCTGATCTGCAAAACAAGATTATATTGCCAAATACCACATGTTTGGTGGCCGAAGGCACTTCGATGCCTAAGTTGGTTAATTGTGGGAAATAATCAATTTGTACAGAGTTTAGTTGTGTTGTGTTTGCATAACTTTTTCTTCTTTAGCTTATATAATGTGCGTAATTAACTCTCTGGCATGACTTAAGTATACATGGCACGATGAAGGAGACGTTTCTCACCGCTGTCTCCTCCTTCATTGAGATGCGACCTTGGGGGAGTGATTTCCGCCACGACTTGTCTCCTTCTTAACATCCTCTTCAGATCCGTTGGGCCTGGGTCTTTAACTTTGTTCATGGTTTGTTATTAAATACATTTTTGAGCTTTAATGACCAGGTCTACCACTTTGGGTTTCTAGGATCGGGCCTATAATCCGTTTTTTGAGTGAAGTATATGTTCTTCGTGATGGATGATCTTTGCCATGTGTATAGTCATGATTAGATAACTATTTGATGTATCATCAACTATTCCCCCTAGTTAGTGGGCATGCTTGCGTGTCTACTAACTCTTCGGTGGTTGGCTTTTTGAGTTCGTCATTATTTTTCTATTAGTCTGTCTAAGAGGCTGGTTACGAGTGAGTTGGTTAATCTTGTTTAGCCTTTATAGCGGAAAATGCATGTTGGTTCTGCTCCGAGGACTGTTCAGACTGCTCCTAATTTGACATCTTCTAGGAAGGGAAATGAAGATGATGCTCACCTTGCTGCTCAAGAGGATGAAGAACTAGATCGAGCTGTGGAGAGAAGTAAAGTGGAAGTCTCATCCATTGAGTGAGTACAAGAATACCCATACTTTCTACTAGGGCAGGGCAAGTACGGAAAACCGGCCCAAAAGCTAAAAATCAAAAATCGGCCCGAGAAATTCGGGCCCATGTTTATGAGACCCGAAATCAGACCGAGTAACCGAGGTTCCGGTTAACCGAATTACGGGCCGGTCTTGGTCCTAAGAGCAAAATAATACTTCTACAGTAAAAAAGTACTTCATTCATCATATGTACAAAAGTTATATAAAAAACCATACAACAAATTACAAAAAAAAAATCGGTCTAATCTCAGTCTGATCTGATCTCAACAAATTACAAAAAATCCAAAATCTGATCTGATCTCAATCTGAGATTCGGAAGAGGAAGGCGGATCTGAGATCCAGAAGAAGAAGGTGGATCTGCTTCGACACCTTTGTTGGGTTTTCGACACCTCTTCACGTTCTCCCCTCACCTTTGTACAGAAACCAAATCACGCATTAGGTATTTTACCATATTTGGTGGCTGAACGGAGGATAGATAAGGACCTTTTTGATTGTGGACAAAGGCAGAAGTTGATCTAGAGTTTTGTGTAAGTGTAACTGGAGAGCCAGTAGTGGAGTTTGGTGCATTTGGAGAGCGAGTGGTGGAGTCTAAACGTGAAGAAATATGAGAATGAGACTGTTGTCTTTGTGAAGTTGAGGGGAGAGAGAATTAGTTAAGTGAAGGAGTCGGGCCAAGCCGGTTACCTGACGGGCTTCAGAAATGGAAACCGAGGCCCGGACCAGAAACTTCGGGCTGGGCCGGGCTTTTACAACCGAAATTTTTTTAATTAATTAAAACCAATCCGAACCAACCTGATCGGTCCAGTTGTCGGTTCGGTTCGGGTTTTCGGTCCTAAATGCTCACCCCTACTTTCTACTGCTGGCATATCTGATTTCAGTAAGGTTTCAGATGATGATGCGCATGTCATCTCGAATAAGATGACACAAGTTGCGATGGAGCAGTCTCAGAATCCGAATACTGAGTTGACATTGGCCGATTTTGACTATAACCCTGCCCTTGATCTGGAAGTTGATCAGGGTTAGAGCTCCAAGTCTCCTTCTCATTTTTCTCATCCTGATGATTTGAGGTTGAGGGAGTTGTCAGATTCTTCTCCTCGTCCGATGCCTGCTCCTGCTGTTTTGAAGAAGAAAGGAAAAAGTGGTGTTTCTGCCATCACCATAGTTCCAGTTGCCAAACATGTCATGCCCCAATTTTCGAGAAAACAAAATCCTTATATCCAAATAGGGTTAGGATTATCCATTTCCCCCAAATTCAAGGCGAGAAAATTTAACAATAAAAAGATTTATAAAATAGCCAATGGCCTGACAGCTCAACGATTGGAGCTTGGCGGATGGTACCACTTGGTGTTGGGTTCGAAACCAGCTTGCGACCATCTTTATCACTTTATGGTGTGTTGATCAGTTCTGGGATCATATAAAAACCATGCCCGCCTTCCAAAAAAAAAGATTTATAAAATAAAATTGAAGTATACAAAAAACAAATTTCTAACCAGAAAACTCTTTGGCGATGTTCTCCCCACAAGTAACCTCCAACAACGCCGCCTAGAAAACTCTAACCTAAAAAAACTAATTGGCTACAATTCAATAAGAATGTACCCCAAGAAGCATAAATTCACTTAGGTCGGTGAGGTAGTTGGTATGTGAAATCTTTTGGTTCCAAACACACCTCACCTAACTGTGTCTCCCTTGCTTTCGAAGCAACTCGGAGTGTACATGTCCCAAGTGGTGTGCCACATCAAGAGACATGTCATCCCACCCAAAGTTCGATCATGGCAAGTATATTCTAATCATTAGACATACATCCGAACTCACATCGTACAATATACCCACAAGTTTGCATACTAAAATCATATACCAAATATACAAGCAAGTTTGTATATTAAAGTCATACTTTTTCATTTCTTTTCACTTATTTTTTGAAGTTGTGAAAAAGAGCACAAAAAAATCAACTAATTCACAAAACTCTTTTACAGTGACATTTTGTCAACCATAAATAACTCAAGCACAATACTCACCCCTTCTTTTGGGGAAACAAAGAACATTTCCATAAATAAATTTTCTATAACACAGCAATAATCAAACTTATTCAATATAAGGATTAACATGTAAATTTGCATAATAATAAAATTCAAGTTCACAGTATGTTCACGTATTAACCACGCATTTCAAGTCATAAGGTAAAAAATGCAGACCTACTCACAAAATAGTAATAATACCCAAGTCATTTAGAAAATCTCTTCTTACAATGATATTTGCAAATAAAAAAATAACTAAAATTTCTAAAAGAGAGAAAGGAAGAAACTCACTTAATCTCATCACCTGGTTATAATATCTTTAAACAGATACACACAATAACAAGTAACAACACATGATGATTACACAAAAAGACATGATTTCTTCTAAAACCCTAACTTGAAAACCATCATTACACATTCACTTTCTACCAAACAAACAAACCATAAAAAATAGTTTAAACAACCCCAAACCACAAAACACCAAAAAACGTGAATTCGAACAAAAGGGTTCGACGAAGTCATTGTTTAAGCCATAATGCAAGTCAATCCCATCTAACAAACCAAATTCAATAAAAAATTAATACTTTTTTCAACCGACCATGATTTCTTAAACTCCACTTTATCCCAAACATAAATTTTCAAACTTATTTCCGTATAAACGTCTATCCCATATACATAAATTAATTTAAAAAATATAAATGAAATGAAAATGAAGGAAAACTCACAAATCGCTTAGCCAGAAATACTTCAAAAGTCTCCAAGAAAATACCCCTTTCAAATTGGGATGGCAAATGCTAAAAATCAAATCACAAGCATCAAACACGCACATGCACACGGGCAAAAGCGCAAAACCGTTTCTCCATTCTTTTTATTTATGTATTTATTTCTCTCTTCTAATTTCTCTTCTCTCTTTTTCTTTTATCTTTCTTTTGTTTTTATTTCCTTGTGATTCACTGATTAAAAAAAGATATTTCTCTTCTCTTTCTTCTTCTTTTCTCTTTTTATTTTTTCCTTCCCATCTCTCTTTATGGATCAGAGAAGAGATTTGCCCCTCTTTTATTTCCTTTCTCTCACTCTCCTCTTTCCTATTCCCTCATCTTTCTTTATTTCACAATCACAGCTCACATGAGAAGGCCATGAAGACAAGAACCCACGGGCGACCGACCCTTCTCTCTTTCTCTGCTCAACACCTCCTCATCCTCCTACTCTATAAAGCCCCAACTCAACTAAATCCCCCTCCTTTCATTTCATTTCCCCTATCATTTTCACTGCCATAATCATTGAAGATCTACAGATCGCTCTCCTTGATGGACTCATTGTCAGTGACGACGTTGGTGAACGAGTTGAATCGTGCGAGGATCGTAGTTGTTGTCAGCTGTGTCTCTGTTGCTCTTTTAAGCACCAATTTAAAGAATTTATAGCACCTTGGTGATGGAGCAGTGAGATTAAAATAAAAAAAAATAGGGTTATGATAGTGTGGGCTTGGGTTTGGTGAGATTGAAAGTGGCTGTATAATATAAAAATAAAAACACATTTTAAGGCTATCAGAAAATATGGGTGTAACAATATAAACACCTCAAAGGAAATTTGTCCCAATATTCGATAGAAGGTTAACTAGGTAAATAATTCTGCATCAAGTATACAATTTACCGAATGAAACATCACTAGAGTTTAAACATATAATAAACCGCTCCTAAAAAATGTTCTTCTAACACCCCTTAAGAAATAAAATGCACACGGCAAAAACAAGCAAGTAGCACATGTATATGCACATAACTTCATAAAGACAAACACACAAAAGATATAATATAATTTACAGTAAATATGAAAAATATCAGGTGCTACAATATATACACCTTAAAAAAATCTCGTTCCAAAATTCGCTAATAGACTAATTAACCATTGGTGATGACAAAACCACTAAAAGGAAAAACTAAACAAAATGACATCCAAATTACAATGCATAAGAGAAAAATCAGGTCACAACACAATTCAAAGGAATCTTGTTGCAAGATTCAATAGCAAAAGAGATGACACTAAAGGTTCCAGTCTCACATCTGCAACCTTATCTCTAGATCTCTTTACACTTACTCACCCATATCCACATTTTGAGGTTCACCTAGACTTTACCCCAGCTTAGGCTACCCAAATGCTGTGATAATAAACTGTCACACTCCATTTAAAAAAAAAAACCAAATCCTTATATCTACGTAGGATTAGGATTATCCATTTCCCCAAATTCAATGCGTGAAAATATAATAACAGAAACATTTATAAGATAAAATAAAAATGAAGTATACAAAAAAAAAAATTCTAACTAGAAAACTCTTTGGCGATGTTCACCCCACAAGTAAACCTCCAATTGCCACCTAAAAAACTATAACCTGATAAAAACTAATTGACTACATTTGAATAAGAACGTACCCAATAAGCATAAACTAATTTATCAGCGCGGTAACTGGTATGAGAAATGTCACGCCCCGATTTTCAAAGAAAATGAAAATCCCAAAATCCACATAGGATTATCCGTTTCCCCAAAACCAGGGACGTAAAATTCAATAACAATAGAAACATTTAGCAGCAATGACAAAAATATATGTTAGAAAATATGAACAAACTAAAATTTATAATAAAACTCTAACAAGGAAAACTGAAGTCGCTACCCCCACTAGCGGAATTCCCATAACGCTGCTCAAAAGTCTATAAACCTAAAAAGCTAATCGGCTACATTCCCAAAGGAATGTACCCAAGAAGCAAAAGTTCACTTGAGTCAGCAATAAAGCTGGTGTGAGAAATCTTCATCCCAAAATCAATAAAATCGCACGTGATAAACATCAAGCTAAACACAAACAATACACAAACACACCAACAGGTAGTTCCTCAACGAGGCCATCATATCATCATCTCAATTAAGTAAAAATGCATTTACTTATACTTACCCTATAGGAGTTGACTATGGCAAGTCTGACCTGCAGAAATATTAGTGAACTTGTCATCCTGCATAAAAAGGATTAGAAACAATGCAAACGTAATTTATTCATTTTTATTTGAATTTGTTTCATCTTTTAAAGGAATGATCACTTAGACGATACCACACTCGCACTACCTCCGTGCCGAACATACATGCCCGTATGCCTCTCTCATATAAAGGAGGACTACTCCGTCATCCATGCCCAAGTGGGGACATCACATACAGGCTTCCATTGCGGATACCCCTAACTATATGAGTACCAAAAGCCACCCTTGGGCTATCAATGCACATAAACTCACGTCACATTTTTACGGATAAATATCAAAGCCTATTTTAGGCATACAAATTCACCTCATTTTCGCAAGACTAACCCGAAGGTTATTTTAGTTTTTCTAGTAAGAAATGGGTACCCCAACTCCGCAAGACGAGCCGCATGTTATTTAGTTTATCTAGCAAGAGAGGGAAAATCATAAACAAAAGAGGTGTGATAGTTCTAAGTGATACAAGTCCAAGTGGTTTATATTTTCAGAAATCAAGATTTACCAATATCATTTATTTTTTATAATTCAGAATTCCACCACAATGACATTTTGTCATACATAAGTTGATTCACAATCGTATCCACCCACATTTTTGGGAAAAACATAGCATATTCATAAATCATGCTTTATAATAACACGGTGATCATGTGACATTTTATCATTTATAATGAAATCCACCCCTTCCTTTGGAAGAACATAACCAGTTCAAGATGCATACATACAGAGGAACACCATTAATCTTAAATGGTCCTACATCAATAGAATCATTGAGACATCAAAACAAAACAAACCATAGTGCAAAATCAAACACTACTACACATAGTACTCTCCATATGAATGTGATTTTAGGGATAAACACTTACATCCTAGTTTGGCAGAAAGTATCTCAAAAGCTTAATCCAACAAAGCCACTACATTCAATCTCCGAGAAGACAATTCCAATACATAAACATGAAAGTGCATGACAATCATGTGTGAACACTAACTTACACCAAAGCAACCAACCTCATTCGGCTCCAAACAATATTTTTCTTTACATCAAATGCAACTCAAGACACCCTAAGGCAGATCCTAAACAACTATGTTCCCATCCCAAAATAGTCAAACAAATAACTTTGCCAACAACACCGAAATGAACAAGCTGTCCTAATCGGATAGTTTGACCAATCATCACTCAAATGTACATAACTCTCACGTTATAACCCCAAATTGCATACCATTTAAGGCAATGAAAAGTAGACACCAAGAGGTTTCCAACCATATTTTACAAACAAAACAAACCATCTGTCAGCCTTCAACTGATTTATCTATTGTCGCTAAAATGAGTATATCTTCCTATACAAAACTCAAATTATGATACCGTAAGATCCTTTAAAAACTAGACTCAAACAGAAAACTTTTGGTATAAAGCAAGATACTGTACTTACTCAAAACTGCAATCAAAACCCTTGTAGAAACCTACACAAAATCAGTCCAACTGCAAGACGCCTGCTTAATGACGGGGCGTGACAGCAAAGCTGTCTTCACATTATGGAACAACTTGGTTGATCCTTTAATCATATCTGGGAGGATTTGTATCAGCAAAATTATGGATATTATGACTATACATAACTGCCAATACACTACTGAATGTCCATAAGTAAGTTCCAATTTGAATCTTTCTCATTAATTTACAAGAACAAAAATAAGGATTGTGCACTCTCTGGTGCTAGTGGATCACACAGGAGAATACTATTTTCCCACCAATGGCTGCAGCAACAAGCTGCCTTGCTAAGAAATTTGGTGAAATTTAACTCTTCACTTTGAGGCTGCCAATGTAGTAAGAGATACCTCATATCAACATACAAAAGCAACAACAACAACATAAAGAGATCACAACAACAATGAAACCCAACCATTCTAATGAAAAGGGCCAGAACAGACTCTCCAACACTCCTTATACAGACCTTCCACACTGCCTTTTTGCCCCAACTACCAGTGGTAGAGAAATCAAACCCTAGAATCATACTTTATATCTCTTGATCAAAACCCATAGAATCATACTCAGATATATTCAGATATGTCTCTTGATCAAAACCCATAGAATTAAACCCATAGAATTATACTTTATATATCTTGATCAAAACAAAATTTCCTAGTAGAATCACGACTCATATATATTGTCATACCCGCATGGGTAATGTATTTGACTCAGAAAGAGACCACATCAAATAGACATGGAGGTTGTCACAACTACATCTTTGTCATGGATGCAGGGTCCACATCAGATGCATAGATTCCTAAACCTATTTGTCATCAATGCATGGGTAACATCAAATGTAAGGAAGTAGTCATAAATGTGATTCAGGTCCACATCCTAATCATCTGGTATGAACAGATGCCTCATTTGACATTGTGGACAGGTTCCAATCTTTGTGCAGTTAAATGTTCAATGTGTTGCAATAGCTAGCCAGCCATCAAAGGAAACTTCCAGAAATCAAGTCAAGTTTTCAAGTTAAATATAGAGGTACGATCAAAGCCCCTAAGCAGATCCAAGACAATGGATGGAAGAGTTGAAACCTCGACTTGATGCTCAGGATGTTGTCTATGCCCTTGATGTATCTCTAGTCCAGTGGTTGATCTCAGTTTTGGACATTACTTATCATTGTGATAGTACTTTGGTTGGTTAAGTACCTAGTTAGCCCTTAGAACATTTTGTGTAAAAATGGCTTCTAGCATTAGATCGCTACATTCGTGGATTCTATTATGTACTATTTCAATTTGATAAATATGCTAGCCCATCTCACCCTGATCAAGCCTTGTAGTAAGAAAACATGATTCGATACTCTTTTTTTTTTTCAATCTCTAAGTCGAGTTGAACGCATACCATACATGACTGTTAATGCTCTGAGAAATTGATACAAATTGAAATCCGTCTCAATCATCTTTTCCCAAATTGTAATATAACAAATAAGTTTACAAAATGTCCACCCAAATGAGAGGTCAAAAATCCAAATGAAATAGAGAAAAAGCCTAAGAAAAACATCATATACTCTCATGGTTCAACAACCTATAGAAAAGCGAGGCACATTATCTAGCGTTTCTAATGGACATTTCAACAAACAAAAAACATGCATGCATAAGTTGATATCAAATATAAGAAAACTGTTAAACTCAATTAGAATAGTCCGTAGTAGATAAAAGCTGAACAAATGAACCAATGAAACAATCGATAAAGCTCACTAAATTCGATCAAATTTTCTCAATTCATCCAAAATAAAACTAAACCCACAATCCAAAATCATCAAATACACACAAACACAGGTCATCACACCACCGGACCAAAATCCAAAACATAATCACACATCTTAGCAACAAAACTCACAAACCACAACATCGAAGAAAACTCACAGTATAAGTGGAGAAGATGAAGAAACTCACTGATTTAAAATCTTATGGCGTCCACACCATTCAACAAAGTCGCCAACACCTCTCCATCGCCATCGGACCACCACGCAATCCTCCATTTCTTCCCTCGCACAAACCCCTCTCACTGTAAGCCACCATCGAAGAAAGAAAAATAGGAAGAACTCTTCCTGTTGCACAAGAGAAGAAAAGAAGGAAGGGTTTTTCTTTATATAGTGTGGGTGACTATTCGCCCCCACTAAAATTCTGAGAGCACCCGCCCTTTAACTTCAGAAATTAAAACCTTAGAATTTTGTAATTTCAATTCAAGTAAATGTAACTCTAATTTTATTTTATTAAAAATAAAATAAATTAGTTTTATGAAATTTAGGGGTGTTACATTATACACACGTTAAATGGAATCTCGTCCCGAGATTTGGATGGTAAGACAGTTAACTGAATTTCGAAAAATACGAGTTGTCAAACAAAATAAGATTTTAAAACACAAATTTCAATTGAATTTTTGAAACATAAATTATTTATTGTTATTGAAAAAGTAGGGGTGTTACAAGAAATTTCTATCTCATAATAAATAAACAAGATACATGATTAAACATGAAAATTGCATTCACAATGAAATAACACATCAAAGATTTGTATTTCCTCAACGAGGCAAACGTGTCATACTAATAAGTTTTATCGTACTTAAAGTAAACATTCATTTTGTCAATACTTACACTATGAAGATTCAACATGGTAAGTTTGACCTATAGAAACTTTAGTAGACTTACCATCCTACATGGAATGGTTAGAAACAAATGAATAAATTCCTAATTTATCAGTCCTCAGAAATACAACTTGTTTTCAACCAACTACAGATCAAAGTCATAATACACCATTATTTAAATATCAAAACAAGACATTTTATACTTTAAAGAAGACATGTAGTTCTCATTCAATGATCGAATGAGCATTTAGTTTCTTCCCCCAAGGCATTCATACATAAATCCAAAAATTTCGCTTCTTTTCCACAATCGCACTACTCTCCTTGTGTCGAATACACCTCACCCAAGTGTGTCTCCATTGCCTTCAAAACCACTCGGAGCATACATGTCCCAAGTGGGGTGCCACATCGAGTGACATGTCATCTCACCCGAAGTTCGATCATGGCAAGTATATTCTAGCAATTAGGCATATATCCGAACTCACATGGAACGGTGGTGTACCCAGTATACAAGCAAATCTATATACCAAGTCTGCACACTAAAATCATATACCAAGTATACAAGCAAGTCTATATACTAAAATCATACTTTTTCATTATTTTTTTCACTTATTTTTTGAAGTTGTGGAAGGGAGCACAAACAATCAACTAGTTCTCATACGGTGACATTGTGTCAACTATAAACAAATCAACCATAATATTCACCCCTTCTTTTGGTGAAACAAATGACATTTTCATAAATAAATTTTCTATAGCACAAGAAAGATCAAACTTTTTCAATATAAGGATTAGCATATCAATTTTCACAATAATAGAATTCAAGTTTACAGTATGATCACGTACTAACCACTCATTTTAAGTCATAACGTAAAAGCTGCAAATACCAATTTACAAGTTATCCCAAAAATCTCTTCTTACAATGATATTTGCAAATAAAAAAAATACCTAAAATTTCCAAAAGATAGAAAGAAAGAAACTTACTTAATCTCATCACCTAGTCATAACATCTTTAAACAGAGACACACAATAGAAAGTAACAACACATGATGGTTACACAAAAAGACTTGATTTCTTTTAAAACCCTAACATTAAAACCATCATTACACATCCACTTTCTACCAAAAAAAAAAAGAAGAAATTAACAACTCCAGACCACAAAAACACCAAAAGTCGTGAATTCAAATAAAAAGGTTCGACGAAGTCACTGTCGAAGCCATAATGCAAGTCAATCCAATCAATCAAACCAAATCCCATCAAAAATAAATACCAATTTCAACTGGCTATGATTTCTCAAACTCCACTTCATCCCAAACATGAATATTCAAACTCATTTCCGTATAAAAATTTATCCCATATACATAAATTTATCTAAATAAAAATATATGGAAAGAGAATTAAGAAAAACTCACCAATCGCTTAGCGGGAAATACTTCAAAAGTCTCCAAGAAAATGCTCCTCTCAAATTGGAATCACAAATCCTAAAAATCAAATCACAAGCAACAAACATGCACATGCATATAGGTACGTGCAAAAGTGCAAAACCCTGCACATACACGTTTCTCCTTCTCCATTCTCTTTCTTTCTTTCTTTTGTTTTTATTTCCTCGTGCTTCACTGATCAGGGAAGAAATTTATCTTCTCTTTCTCCTTGTTTTCTCTTTTTTATTTTTGCTTCCAAGCTATCTTTATTAATCAATTGTATGGATTAGAGAAGAAATTTGCTCCTATTTTATTTCCTCTATCTTACTCACCTCTTTCTATTCCCTCATCTTTCTTTTTTTCACAATCACAACTCACGCGAGAAGGCCATGAATACAAGAACCCACCGGCGATCGACCATTTTCTTCCTCTCCTTAATAGCTTGTTAAGAACCTGTTGAAGAGGGTTCTTAATATTCAAACAAGAGCTAAAGAATTGAACATAATGGAAGAAAGTTAGAGAAGAAGAAAGAAATTTTTTGATATTCTCAAAACTATCTTACAGGTACTATTTATAGCCTAAACTAATGCCTACTTTAACAAGAAAACAAACTTTCTAATAAAAAAATCACCTAATAGCTTATTCCTAATAGAATTCAACACCTAATTTGAGAGAAAACTTTTCAATCATAAAAGTATCGTATCATTCCACCCTCCTTAAGAAATATCCTTGGCATCAAGGTTTAAAATCAGGAAAGTGACTTGAAATGGCCACAACTCCCTTGTAGCATTGTCAACAGAAGCTCCAACCCATTTGACTAAGGCCTCGGTAATAACAGCGTTGTTCTGGTTAATGAGACGATGGTCCAAAATAGCCTCAGGTTCAGACTGAAGAATACCTTCATCAGTAAGGACCGGAAGATCATTGAAAAGAATATTGGCAGTCCCAAGTTTCTTCTTTAGTAATGAAACATGAAAAACAGGGTGGATTTTAGAACCCAATGGCAACTCTAGCTTATATGCAACTTGCCCAATCCGTTCAAGCACCTTATAAGGACCATAGAAACAGGATGATAACTTGAAAAAGGCACGTGAGTCAGCTAAAAGTTGACGATAAGGCTGAAAATGAAGAAAAACTAAATCCCCGACTTGAAACTCACATTCAGTCCGGTGCTTCTCTGCATTTTGTTTCATACGATGTTGAGCAACATTGAGATTATCCTTCAATAGATGAAGATACGATCACGATCCCATAAAGTTGAATCAACATGTTGTACTGAATTTGACCCTGCCATATACGCAGTAATGGTAAGAGGTGGTTGACCAAAAACAACATTATAAGGAGTCATCTTGGTGGAAGTATGAATGGAGGGGTTATACCACCATTCAGCTCAAGGAATCCAATTAACCCAATTGCGAGGTTGAAGACCAGTAAAACACCGCAAATAAGTCTCAAGACATCTGTTAACCACTTCCGTTTGACCATCGGATTGAGGATGATAAGCATAACTCATGCATTGGTCCACATTGTTCAAACGAAAAAACTCTTGCCAAAATTGACTTGTAAAAATAGGATCGTAATCACTCACAATAGATTTAGGCATGCCATGAAGCTTAAAATCATTATTGACATAGGCTTGAGCAGCAGTGTACGAATGAGTTAAGGGTACAAAATGGGCAGCCTTGGAAAAACGATCAACAACAACCATAATGCAATTTTTATCGTTGGCACGAGGAAGGCCATCAATAAAATCCATAGATACCTCCATCCAAACACCATCAGGAATAGGAAGGGGTTGCAATAACCCAGAAGAAGCCATTGTTTCAGATTTATTACGTTGGCAAACATTGCATTCAGCAATAAAACGCCTAAGTTGACGTTTGAGACTTTTGCAATAAAAAAACAGCAATCCACTTAAAAGTTGGGAGGTAACCGGAGTGTCCAGCACATGGAGAAGAATGCATAAGGTGCATAATTTTAGCACAAAATGGGGAAGAACTAGAAAGAACAATGTGTTTCTTGTAACGGAGAATACCATCCGACCAAGTGTAATGATGATGAGACTCCAGATTTTGTTGGAGATCCTTGATAACTAGAGTAAGATAAGTATCGGAAACAAGAAGCCTTGATGTCTGACAACCAAGTAGAAATAGGCAGCGAAATGGCAGAAAGAGAATGTTATTCTGGAATACGTGAAAGGGCATTTGCAGCTACATTTCCCTCCCTTTTCGATACACAATATTAAAATCAAACCCCAATAACTTGGAAACACACTTTTGTTGCATTGGGGTAGATATAGGTTGTTCAAGCATATGCTTAATGCTGCGATGATCAATAGCATTAGTGAATGATCAACCAAGCAAATAAGAATGCCATTTCAAGACACAATGAAGAATAGCCATCACCTCTTTCTCGTAAGTGGACAACCCACGATGCCTTAGAGCAAGGACATGACTAGTAAATGCGAAAGAACGCTCTTCTTGCAACAAAATACCACTGAGACCAATACTGGAAGCATCACATTCGATAGTGAAAGATTTTGAAAATTTTGGAAGTGATAAAACACGAGTTGTAGTCATAGCTAATTTTGGAGCGTCAAAAGCGGACATTGCCTGAGATGACCAAACAAAATAGTCTTTCCGGAGAAGTTGCGTCAATGGTGCACTAATTGACCCATAAGGGTGAATAAATTTGCGATAATATTCTATAAGACCCAAAAATCCACACAATGCCTTAAGAGATTTAGGAACAACCCAATCAACCATGTTTGCAATTTTGGTGGGATCTGCGGCTACCCTTCTGAAGAAATGATGTGACCCAAATAATGAACCTTTGTGGAAGCAAACGAACACTCCTTGAAATTAACAAATAAGGTATGAGTGCGTAGCAACTGAAAAATTGCATGTAAATGCTCCCAATGTTCATTTAAAGAGCAACTATAGACCAAAATGTCATCAAAAAACACCAAAATGAACTTTCGAAGAAAAGGCCAAAAATTGAATTCATAAGACTTTGGAACATAGAATGAGCATTAGTAAGACCAAACGGCATAGCCAAGAATTCATAATGACCGTCATGAGTAGAAAAAATAGTTTTCGGGATATCAGGATCATGAACATGAACTCGGTAATAGCCGGAACGAAGGGCCAACTTAGTAAAATAAGTTGAACTATGTAATTCATCCAATAACTCATCAATAATCAGAATAGGGAACTTATCTTTAACCGTAATGGCATTCAAAGCACGGTAGTCGACACACATTCGCCATGAACCATCAGACTTATAGACAAGTAATACCGGCGAGGAAAAGGGACTAGTACTAAGACGAATGAACCTTTTTTTGCCAACAATTAAGAAACCATTTGCTCAATGACAACTTTCTGAGCCTGAGGATAGTGATATATACACTTATTTGGTGGTGTAGCTCCAAGAACCAAGGAAATGTGGTGATCATTACTACGAGTTGGAGGCAAAGTAGATGGTGTAGCAAAAATATCAGCACAGTCCTCAAGAAGGCGTTATAAAGCAATGGGATGATAAGACACATCAGAAGGAGTCACCTCAAGGGATTGCACCTGTAAAATAACCCCAATATCACCACGACTAAGGGCCTTAGAGATGCATTCAGGATTCAACGCCACCACAGGTTGATGGCCAAATTCCTCTAAGTACTCTTGCAAAGTTCCCTTTTGTTGTAACCGAGCCAACAACTCACCAGGCCTCTTATAGTCAACAAATCCAAAATGAATACAAAGTGTCGTACAAAATTCCTCCCAAGTCCAAGACTTAACAACCTCTCTCATCAATCGAAACCATTGCATAGTCTATTTTTCATGATGAAAATAAGCCAAGGAATTTTTTTCGTGGGGTGGGGTCTGATTAAACGCAAAAATAATTCAGCCTGGTAGGATCAACACAATGGATCATCACCTTGGAAGCAAGGAAAATCAATATGAGTATAACGAGTTTGCCAGTATTGAGGAGGAGTCGATTGTCCATGTTGAGTAAATTGGTGATGAGGTGTAGGCAGGAGGGCTGGTGTGGCGGTGTTGGTTGAGGCCTGTGGTTGGACAACGGTGCCCAGGGAGAGAACTTGATCCTGCAGCTGAGTCATCGTATTGTGCATCTCCTCAAATTTGCTTTCGATACTTGCTTGAGCAGCTTGTAAATTAGCCATGGATTTCTCCAAATCAGATTGGAAATCAGACCAAGCGGTCACTTTGTCTGTTAACTCTTGCTTCAAAGCTGTGATTGCATCGTGAGCCTCCTGAGCAGTATCTTGTGCTCGAACCATTGTATGTTTGGGTTGGATTCAAGGAGCTCTGATACAATTGTTAAGAACCCGTTGAAGAGGATTCTTAATATTGAAACAAGAGCTAAAGAATTGAACAAAATATAACAAAGTTAGAGAGAAATATAGAGAAGAAGAAGGAATAGAAAAAAGAAATTTTCTGATATTTTCAAAACTATCTTACAGGGACTATTTATAGCCTAAAACTAATGCCTAATTTAACAAGAAAATAAACTTTTTAATCCTAATTCAGCAATGAAAACAAACTTTCTAATCTAAAAAAACACCTAATAGCTTATTCCTAATAGAATTCAACTCCTAATTTGAAACTTAAACTACTAATTTGAGAGAAAACTTTTCAATCAAAACGACATCGTATCATACCTCCTCATCCCCCCTCTTTAAAACCCAACTCCACTAAATCTCTCTCTCTTTTCATTTCATTTCCCCTTCTTACTGTTGACTTCCATAATCGGATTTGAATATCGATGAATCACTCTCCTTGACGGACTCATTGTCAGTGATGAAGTTGGTGAATGAGTCGAATCACTGCGAGGATAGTACTTATCGTCGGTTGTGTCTCTGTTGCTCTTTTAGGCACCAATTTATAGAATTTACCATACCTTGGTAGTGGAGCAGTGAGTTGAAAAAAGTAGGGTTCTGATATTGTGGGCTTGGGTTTAGTGGGATTGAAAGTGGGTGTATAATATAAATTTTGTTTTAAAAGAAAGCCCACCTATTGAACCAACACCTAGTTTAATTTTTTTAATAAAGGGTGATGGGGTTCATTCTTTACATTATTTGAATAAAATATATTTTTATAGTGGCACGAAATAAACATGCCTTAATCTGTTTCTCTCTGGGCAGTGGACACTAAAATGTTTGTGTAAGAATTAATCAATCAAAGCACATTGTAAATACACATTTTAAGACTATCATAAAGTATGGGTGTTACAAAACAGGTGACCAAGGGTGGAGCTTTAGTTCTTCTGAACCCCTCTATGCTTCATCCACAAATTAGTTGGAAGGAGCATGTTCCTGGAGAGATCCGTATTAAGTCGGATGAGAAGTTTAACCAGTATTCGAAGATAGATGTGCATGAGAGTGCACATAACCACATTCGTGGCATAAGTGGTTGATAGAAAAAAAATCCTGATGCAATGCGTCCGGCTAGAGAACACCTTGACAAAAGTGTTAAGTAGATAATGGAGGCGATGCCCATCTCACTTATGCTAGGATTATGAGGTCCGAGTACCAAGCTACTCGTGACCACCTATCTGCCTTGGAGAAGAAGCGCGTAGAACAACTGCTACAACTTTCTAATGCTATGTTCCAAGCGGATAAGTTGAAGGACGGGTGTGCTGAGCAAGAGAATGTGATTGGTGCTACTAGAGTTTTTTTGAAGGAAGCAAAATCTGTCCGGGATAAGTGTGCTTTTGAGCTTACTATTGCAAAGGAGGAGATGAATCGCTTGCAGGAGTGATTGGGTGCTGTTGAAAGTGAGCTATCTAGTGAGAAGGCTATTCGTGATCAGTCAATGCGCATTGCTGAATCGTAGTCTACTGCTCATAAGATGCTGAGGAACGAGTTGAACAGCTTGTTGCAGAACTTGCTTCAACTAAAAAGCAAGTTGCTGAGGAAAGAAGTGGTAAGGAACAAGCTTCATAGAAACTTTCTGGAGTTGAGGAGGAACTTGTTCGATCAATCAAGAACTTTCTGCATTTCTGGAGAAGGCTAAGGCTATTGCAGTTGCTATAGAGTGGGGTAAGATTGTCAATTGCTGGATTGAAATCGTTGACTATATTGAGTCGGATGAGGGCTGTGATATGTCAAAATATAGTGCCATAGTTGACCAAGTGTTTGGGGATATTTATACCCCGTATGTGGATGAGGAAAAACCTGTTCCAAATTTTCCAAGTGACCCAGTTGATGAAGGTCAAGCGTCTTCTTCTCCTTTCAATCCTACCATTGTTGAAAAGTCTTTGTCTCTTCTGAATGAATCTGTTAGTAAAGATAAAACTCCACCTTCGCTTCTACTACTGAAGACAAGACTCCATCTTCTCCCACTGATCACTCTATCAAAGATAATGTTCAATCTTCTCCAGCTGACCCTATTGGTAATGATAGAATTGCTTCCTCTCCAACAGTTGTTACTGTAACTTCTTCCCCCGATGCAATAGATTAGATCATTAATGAATATTCTTCCTTTGATATTTGTGTGTTTTTCTTGCTTTGTCTGCCTTGTAGGTCCAATTCGTAGGTATGCTCTAATAGATACTTTAGTTTTGACTTTGATCTAGAAGATATCGTAGACGTAGTTTGGCTTTAACGTCTAGGCTTCATTAATATTGTAGTCTAACTTTGTGGTCTATAGTTAGATAATAAATATAACCTGACTTTGTTGTCTGGGCTTTGTAGATGTTCTTGTCTAACTTGGTAGTTTAAAGTTATATAATTCTTTGAATGAGGACTTGGTAGTCCTTCTTGGCGGAACTCATGTTTTTTTACTTAGTTCTTGAACTGAAAAAATGATATCTGGTTTGACTCTGTTGTCCTGGCTGGTTGAATATACTTTCTTGTCCTACTTGGTGGTCAAACACTAATATTGTTAACTTAGACACTTGTCTGACATTGTTGTCCTAACTAGTTCTAATATTCTTCTTTGTCTGTCATGATGATAGGAGTTTTGTAAGTAAATTTGACTTGAATGTCCTGACTAATTTGGTACATTCTGTGGTCCGGCACGGTGATCAAACCAAGAGGTTTAGAAGTAAGTTTGACTTGAATATCCTGATTAATTTGATATATTTCATAGTATCGACATGGTGATCGGACAAAAAAATGTGACTAACCTAACTCAGATGTCCTTACTAATTTGATACATTTCGTTGTCTAACATGATGATAAGACCAGAAAATTTGATTACGTCTGACTCCGATGTTTTGACTAATTTGATATATTTCGTGGTCTGACATGGTGATCAGATAAGAAAATTAGTTCAAGTCTGACTCGGATGTCTTAACTAATTTGATACATTTTGACTTAGTCATTTTTCGCTCCCTGCTTGACCTAGTCCTTTTGACCTGCACAAGAACGCACGTGAGTTATGGACCACCATTGTGGTCGCCGATGACACTCCAATGCTAAAGTCAGACATAGATCTGAAGAAGGTGTAATGTTGTAAACAAGGAATTTGTAGCATACCTTAGCTTACCAACCTTATGTGTTATTTATAGTGCGGAAGTTCTGGTTCACCCGGGATATTGATGATGTAGTTTAAGAATGAAATCTTCGTGGAAATCCTTTTCTAATTAGGAGTCGTGCTATAGAAGGGAATTCCCCTATTAGTTGTGTGCTTCTAGATACCCGAGATGAGATAGTTCCTAATCTCTGTGTAATCCGTAAGAGGAAGTTTCCCTATGTGATATGTACTCTGATATTACTTTCTAGTTGGAAGCGAATAGCTGCAGTAGTTGCATGTCCGAAGTTGATCCTCGAGATACTTTCCTTAACAGGGCTTACAGGTATTGAGGATAGTTGTGAGATGTATGGGCTAAGCAAGCTGTGAGAGTTTGGGTCCATTTGGCATACTGCATTAGGCGAGTTTAGAACCGCTTGGGCCGGATCAGTGTTGGGCTGACGCTGTGGCCCATAATTCCTCGAAATCATCATGACATGTGTATGGCTCAACGATGTGACCGTTTTGGTGTATCATCAGCTACCCCCTCTGAGTTAGTGGGTCGTCACATCGGTTTGCAAAGTCATCTCTTAAAAAGATATGCCGCTCATGATGATTGAGTCTGAATCATTGCTTGAGCCACGCGCTGCATTTATTCACTACAAAAAAAGCCCTTTAATAGCGTTTCAAAAACGCTATGGTAGGATACCATAGCGTTTTAGTAAACGTTATGTCTGCCGGCGCTATAATAGACCCTGGGACTATTATAGCGGTTTTAAATCGCTATAGAAAGTTAGCCTGTTATAGCATTTTAAAAACGCTATGGTAGGTATACAAAGCAAAATTTTATTTTTTTTTAATTTCATTTGCTATCAATTTGAAATTTCATAAACGCTATTATAACACTAATTTCTCTGTTATAGCTTCATATAATCCACGAAAATTTTCAAAAATGCTATGGTAAGTTTACATAGCAAATTTTTTTTTTTTTTTTTTGCTATCAAATGACTTATTATTTTACATACACATTTTTTGTGGATTATATGAAGCTATCTTTCATTGCTTTTCATAATCACTGCATAGGAATGTTACTTACATATGTGAGCCAATTAGTAATGGATATTATCTAATGTGATATATGTTGTAGAGGTGAATAAAAGGGATTTACCATTAAGCTAAATCAGACAGATCCTTTGCATTCTATTACAACATATGCCAAGATAGACCTATCAACAATTGTTTGAAGAATGTATATACAGAATGTATTTCCATTGTCTCTTTAGTGATAAACCTATCAACAATTGTTTGGGCATCTGATGATGGCACATGCACCTGTTGGGGAATGCCTTGATAATCCAACAAGTATGGAGATAAGGTATTCTTCTAAAGCTGTTGTTGGGTCTGCCTGAAACAAAAAAGCATTTATATATTTGAATCAAACATCCACATTTAGACAACATTTTCAAACATCCATATTTGAATCAAGTATAATAAAAATGTTAAATTATATAAATGAAAAGGCTTAATTATATGAAACAACAGTAATAATAAAGAATGAAGGGTGCAAGGCAAGATTTTCAACACCCTACACCTCCCCCCCCCCCCCCCTTCAATGCTATTCTCTCTGCATGTCAATGTGAACTGGTAAAGGCGTGGGAGGTCTAATTAGTGGCTTCAAATATTCCATGATGTCTGAGAAGGAAGGGCGCTTCCAACGGTCACTGCAGTTTAACAATGTGTTTTCTTTAATGTAAAACAAGAAAATGAAAAACTGTGCATTAAATATAAGATCTGAAATGCTCTGCTCACTTTTACCTGCAGATCTCAATCAAATTGGCCACTTGAGGATTGACACTGCTCGGAATTTCAAGCCTTCTATTCTTGAAGCCAACAACAACTACCACCTGCAGTAATACAGATTAAACTTTATCTCAACAAGAAAACATAAAATAAGGGTGGTTATATAAAGGCTAAATCCCTTGACAAAAGGATTATATATATATGTGTGTGCCAGGTTATTTGTACACGCATTTTTTAACATTTTTGTGAGACCCACATGATACTTTGGAGCCGAAGTTTGTGAAGATTGTCCCCACAAACATTACTACATCCCAACGTAGTTAGCAATATGAAATGACATTAAATTTTTTTTTACAAGATGCATCCAAGCAAAAACATTCTTCAATTTTTAAACCATTCTTCGATGTGCCTAAAAATATTGAAATGAGATCATTTTTGTGATGCTCTCCAAGGCGAAAAGATTATCATCAAAACCATGGAACAAACATGTGTTTGGTTTAAATTACTCCAAGGTAACTGCAAAGTCATAAGTTCCCACAAAATTACACCAAAGTTGTAACATCACACTTCTCATTTGATGGCTCATCGCGAAGGACTTCGGGTGCCATCCATTCAGGCTAATGGAAACAAAAAACATGGCCATTTTGTCATTAATGGAAAATGTGTTGTTCTATGAGCTATGCAAAAGAAAGGATAGACATAGAACTTACAGTTCCTGCTGCGTATTTGGCAGACAAAAATGTGTTTGCCTTTAGTCTAGAAAGGCCAAAATCGCAGACCTGAGTAATTAGGAATAACCAAATAAGATAACAGAAAACAGGGTTTGAGAATTGAAAAAAAAGAGGTGCTCGACCATGATGGATTATAAATAAGCCAAAATCAACACATAATATCCACGATTACTGTCATATCTTATCAGTTGATATCTTGAACCTTAATGAAAAGGTCACAAATTCTTCAAAACTAGCACAATTGATACACCAGTGAAAATTTTCCAGCATAGAATGCATAAAAATTAAAAGTTGCTAAAACCAATGAAAGTACCTTCAATCAACAAAGAAAGGATCATGACAAGAAAGTACCTTCAGTCCATTACATAGCTATCCCAATCAATAATAAGTTTCCCAATCTAACCCCCATCAAAGCTGAAGATAGGAAACAACCTGAAAGGTGGTAGAACTGTCCAAGCCATATGATATCTCATCCATGAATAGAGCTCTTGTTGGGCCAACAATCATTTCCCCTACATGAACCAATTGTGTTATTTAGTGAAACACTAACATATAAACCTTTCTGTGGTGTACTTTTGCTTCTTCTTTATTTTAATATGAAGGTTCGAGGTCCTCAAAACTCCACTTGCCTATGTGAGCTGACTGAAGAATTGTGTCTAATTAAACATTGCTACTAAGTAAAGCACACAAAATGGTTTTATACTTCAATCATCTATTACACTTCTCATTTTCTGATTTCCAGTACCTGTAGTTAATCTCTTCTTTTGACCGCCTGATAAACCTCATCTCATTGCATCCCCAACCATTGTATCAGCGCATATATCTAGTCCCAGAATCTGACATGTGATGGACATCAATTGAAAATTAAAAACAAAACCAAGGTGAAAATAAGAAATCTCAAATGAACATCAATTTTCAAAGACTTCCTCGATAGGGATGTTTTCCTGCAAAAATCAGCTTCTAATTTTATCACATTTGAAAAATAATTCTTTTTGGCACAACTCCATAAATCGCTTAAAATCCCAAAATATTTAGAATAAGTAAAAAAGTTTAAAAGGACCATGGGGTGTTAAAGTGTATACCAGATCAACAGCTTCCTTGTTAACTGCTTCAAGGGCTATCGATTTGTCATCCATTTTCACTTCTTTGTCTAAGCCTCAGAAGAGAATCTGCGGTAATTTCATAAGTAATGCAAGTACAAAATTCAGTTCCAAAGTATCAATTAAGAGACACTACATTGATTCAAACAGAATTTTCATAATCCGCCTTTTTTAAATTGTCAATTTTTGGTGTGATGGTCTATTTGATTAAAGAGACCTTCATATTAGAATTTGTGCATTCTGAAACTTCTATAGAACACATGGATGAATATCATCGGCATAGAAACCACAAACCCTTGATTTGTTCGTTGCTCCTTTGAAAGTTCATTATGATTTTTGCTTTCTACATTATGCACCCAACAAAATATGTTTAAAAAGATGACTAAATATAACTACTGAATCAAGTCCAAAACACACCCTATAGATCAAACTAGCACTAACATAAAAGTTTCTGCCAATTCAAATACTTAAAAGTTCCAATTATTATCGAGGCTTAAGAAACAAAGAATGAAAATGAGTGAATAAACTCATACCTAGATGATATCAAACAATCTTCTGCCCCTCAAATCATACTTCACTTCATTCCCATTCTCTCCTTCTCCTCTTCCATCCTGAAAACAAATGGTCAAAATCTGAAAAAACCCAAAGGTGAAATAGCAAAATTAGACACAAAAAATGGTTTTTACCTGATGGGCAGAAGATGGCATGCTCTATAAATATGGAGAATTCAGAACCTGAAAACCCCAAACCCAAAAATTTACTAAATCTCTGCAAATTCACCCCAAACCCTAAAATCATGATTATGCACGATGGACGGGAAGGAGGGAAGGAGGGAACTAGTTAGATTTGCTTACCAGCTTCAACAAAAAAACTTCTTTGGAACAAGTGAGAAGAGATCGGGGTCGTCGCTGAAGAAGAAGAAGAAGAAGGGGCAATGAGAAACCTTGGGGTTGTTTTGGATGAGCATGAAGAAACGAATATGGTAGATCGGAGGGATGGTTGGAGCTGAGAAGAAAGTCTTCTCCACATCTTTGGTTCCGATTCGTTAGAAGATTATCACACATATTTTGCTTTGCACTTCTCTCCCTGGATCTATCTCTCTCCCTTCTCCCTCAATCTCTCTTTGTCGCTCATATTCCTAAAAGAGTGGTGTGTGCCTTTTGGTTAGAGAGAAGGGAGGGGTTTTCTAAAATTTCTAACAAAATTGAGCGCCTTCATCATTTTTATTCTCCCGCTTATTTTTAGTAGCATTTTAATATAGCGATGTTGTTAAAATTTTGTTTTTCATAGCAATAAGTGTAAAAACGCTATCCACAACTGCTATTAATGAGCAGTTGTGGTGTAGTGATTGAACATGCATTAGTTCAGTGGAAAAGAAGTGGGAACCTAATCCTTATTTAGGTCATCCGTTGTGCGGAGACTGACTTTTCTATTTTCTTTACTTTTGAAGACATTGCTCTGTTCATCTTCTGATTCAAATGATTGTTCATCTTCTTTATGACTCAACAAGACCTTTTTGATGACGCAACCTTGGTCAGGGCCCTTGAGTTTTTTGAAGATTGGTTGCTTTTTGAATCTGGCCTTGCTGAAATCCGTACGAAGTTTAGGATCCCCAAGGATCTGCAGTTGTCTGTTCTGAAGGGCGACCAGACGCCAATGTCACCATTGGCGGGGTTTATCTACTTACATCGGGGGATCTTCCAAACCGGAGTACGTTTTCCCATTCTGGATCTGATTTGGGACTTCCTGAACTTTCTTGGAATTCCTTCGGCCCAATTGGGGCCTAATGGATACAAGATCATTGGTGACATTGGCGTGATCCAGCTGTTGACTTCTCCTCTGTTGAAGAGTAACGCTGTCTACAAAAAGACATCGTCAGCTTGCTTTGCGAATATGCCTGATGACTTCAAGTTCTAGCTAAAGTATTGCTTTTTGGCCCTTGCGAATTCAAAGTACTTCCAGTTCAAGGGTCGTCTGCTCGAGCGGGTGTTCAAGCGATTTCATAAGTGTAGTTATTTCTTCTGATTTCATTACGCTTGATTGCATGCTAATCGTTGTTTGTGTTTCTTCGCATGACAGTTTCCCACTACTCCTTTTACCTTAGAGGAGCAAAACACTATGGAGATGTTCCACGACTTGTAAACGAGGAATGTGGTGGATGTCATATGCGTTCCCAGCTTTATTCGCAGTAAGCGATGGAACATCTGGCACGTGGCCCCTACTTTTTACCGAATGTCACGAATTAAGTCTGAAGATGGGACCCCTTAATGTTTTGTCTGATACAGAGGAGCCGTCCAAGACACTTGCCTCCTTTGTGAGTTCGAAGAGGTACCGCATTAGAACTAGGTCGACTCCAAAATGACATGCTCTTGTAAGTTAAGAACGTGAGTCTAATTGGACCGTCAGGGCAGAGGTCGATGTATCTGGCTGGGAGAATAACCACCTGTGATTTGCAGAGGTTGAAGACATGTCGAACCTTAGTGCTATGCAGGTGGAAGCTTTGAGTGAGCAGCTGATGCAAATTGCGATGGCGGCTTTTGTTGGTGCCGATTCGCCTGGGACTATTTCGATAGAAGGTTCTCATGAGGATCCGCCTAAGGTTCTGGAATTCGATCCTCTTATTGGTGGTGTCTGGTAGTGGCCAAGGTGGCACAGGCCAAGTTTTTATAATCTGCATTGTTCACCATCTCGTTACAGGCCACATCTTGAGGTGTTGGAGGGTCTAATGGATAACTCGCTTCTTCTTCTTCCTCCAGATCCTATTAGGCCATCTCGCAATAAAGGGTCAATTGTTCGTAACAAAGGAAAGGCTGCAGAGGAGAGCCTAGGAGTAGTAGCGACTGCAAAAGGTGGTGCCTGTTAATTCCTAATTCGGGAAAGCTTCATCTGGATGCGCGGATAAGCCTGTTTGCCCCGAACTTAATGAGGATGAGCACTCAGGTCTGGCACTAGGAGGTTCACGTGATGTATGCTTTAAGGTAACATATATGCAGACGTCATAGCTTGCTGATGGATTACGCTCCAAAACCCGAGGAGGATACGCTTGAAGGATGCATGGATAAGGGCTTAAAGTACTTTATGTTGGGTATGTCTCATTTGAGCCAGGTGGTCGTTGCTGGAATAGAAGTCGAGGTGGCTCGTGAGAGGGTGTACACCATGGAACGTGTCTTCTCGCACATGCAAGCATTGTATTCCGACGCGTTTTATGAAATTGAGCTGCTGAAGAAGCAGGCTGAGGATAAGAGGTTGGAGAAATCAACCGTGGTTGCTAAGATTCAGAGGGTTCGTTTGGAAGCCCTTGAGTGTGATCTAGCCGAGGAGGTGTCTGCGAGGGATAGATATAAGCAGGAGTTGGGTCGAACCCGCCAGGACATGGAGGTTGCATAGGAAGCTGCAGCTGAAAAGCGTTTTGCATTGCGATCACTCGCTGAAGAGAATGCCTTGAAGGAGGCTGACTGGGTCGCCCAGTAGCAACAATTAGAGGGCGACGTGGAGTTCAATGCTCAGGAAATGAGGAAGACCAATGACCAACTCAAATTAGAGAAGCACGAGCTTAGTGTTGTAAAAAGCAATTTGGGTACAAAGCAATCTCAGGTTGATACACTGGCTGGTAAGTTGGAGCTGTGTGAACGTGATCTTGCTGATGCAAAGGCATGCTAGAAAGAGCTTCTGCAGGAACAAGGCAAGTGCGAGTTTCTTTGGGTTGTACACAGTAGACTAGAGCTGTTGGCACTGATGAAGAATGAGCATCTAAAATGTGATCTTGGTCATTATAAGAAGATGTCATATGTTGACTTATCCATTGCCTTTGCATCATCGAACAAAGAGGGCGATTCGGACCTTGATACTCAGGTCGTGGAATGTATGGACACGACTCCAGCTCCTTCATCTGTTAAGCTTAGGTTTTGTTTTTGTACCATCTTCTGATAAGGAGTAAACTTTGTATACTTGTGGCCATTTTGCTTCGACTGTTAATGAAAACAATTTGATCTTAAGTACGTTCTGTATCCGTTTGGTGCTCGCTATCTCTATCGCGTGTCTTTCGTTTTGCCTTGTCGCTTATTTTGGCATAAGCTGGTTGGATCAGTAGGAAGCCGAGCAGTCTGTCTGCAGTCGAGAGTTTGACCGCTTATGTTGCAGTTGACTAAGAGTCATTGTTGCATTGTCATGTCCAACAGTGGGTTGTGCTACTCAGGCTATATCTTATCCTTAAAATAAGCCGCTGGGGTTTATTTCACTTGTCTGATTTGTCGGCTGCAGCCGCCGTTATAAGCGAGCTGTGATAGTTGAGTGTACGCGTCAAAGCATTTCTACCGAGCCCGGCGTCGTAAGCTCGGATTGGCATTCTATGTAGCACTTGTCCGCATGTTTGATGGACAATTTATGTGTTGGCGTGAATGGCTTTTGCTGATAATAGAATGCTAGCTCGTGAGGACACTGACTAAAATGTGATTTATCTTTGCGATCGCTGCTTTGAAAGATAATGATGATCGCGTGGCGAGCTGCTTAGGGCTCCTAGCAGTGGTCCTGTGGTGAGTTGTTGACATCAGTCAGGGACTGACTAGTCTCCCAATTTTATAAACCATCTATACCCACGCAGTAGGGGCTACAAGTTTGAGATGAAGGGATTCGGCGACCAGGCTGAAAAGCAGTGGCTCCGTGGCAAGCCGTCAAAATTAGTTCGAGACTTACTAGGCTCCACCTTCCAAATCATCTACACTCGTTCGCATCTAGTTACAAATTTGGGGTTTTCGGCGGCCATGCTAAAGACCAATGGTTCTGTGGCAAGGCGTCAGAATCTATTCGGGACTGACTAGGCTCGCACCTTCTAAACCATCTACACCCGCATAGTAGAGGCTACAAGTTCAAGGTTAGTAATTCGGTGGCCAAGCTGAAAATTAGTTGTCCCGAGCGAGCCGTCAAAATCAATTTGGGGTTGACTAGGCTCCCGCCTTCCAAACCATCTACAGTCGCACAGTGGGGGCTATAGGACTGGGCTTTGATCATAATCTTTTGTTGCTAGTCGTCACCAGCTAGGCTTACTTGATCGAGTCGGCGACCATTGACCGCAAAGGGGGCAATGATCCCTAGCGAGTCGTCGTCACCAAGCGTGATACCACTGATTAGACTCTGACTTCCTAAACCATCGAGATCTGTGCTAGAAGGACTAGGTGTCAAGATGAACCAGAAGTCGTCATCATCAACCTCGGCTGACTCAGCTTACCTGGTTGGGGAAAGGTTCCGCCTGCTTGAGGGCGTGCGAACTTGTGTCCGCGGGCGTAGTACACTGTGTGGATAAAATTACATTAGCTCAACTGCTGATCCACAGGTATGATCCGAGTGTCAGAATTGACTAGGACTTCTAGGGTTCATGTCAAGCATGTGGTAGGATACTATTCGAAATAGTGGGTTGGGCCCATGGGCCCACAAAGGTAAAGGTAGGATTTCTTGCACAAATTACACCACGCGTACGACATAGATCGCATGGTAACACATGTATGACATAGATTGCGAGACGGTTGAGTATCGGTCACTCACCCTCAATTGATGGGGTTGCGTACAACACCATTAATTGGACGAATGTGGTCTGCGTAGTTTCCTTGGGAACCGTCGTCTCTTCGTTTCCCACACGGTATTTAATGCTGGCGGTTAATGCTGAAGCACCCGTTTGGTGAACCATCATGTCTATATAATGGTGTTCCTCAATCGTTGTAGGCACTATCTTTTACAGAGTGTATCTCCTGTGATGTTTTTGCTTGAAGAGAATGCTATGGGTTTTCCAAAGGCTGAAGGAAAATCTCCATCATTGGAGTTTTCGAATGTTCTAACATTTTCACTGATCAAGCACAATGATAATCGTTGTTATGTGTGGTCACCTGTTCTGGGTAGGCACGTAGTTGATTAATTCGCTGAGATCTCATAATTCCATCTCATGTTGCAGAGAAGAAGTACAGATTCTCTTCCAAGGGAAGAGTTTGTCGTTTATGCGTTGGTGCCTTACCCCTGGTCTAGAGTGTTTAATCTCAGAGATAACACCAGCGCCCAATTCTTGAGTGGTTGCCTCCACCATTTCTCGATTAACCCCGTTGTCTCGCTTTGCGCTGGAATTTGGGATCTCGAGACGAAAAGGAGTTGGACATGGTCTACTAGATTGAGCCATTGACTCCTGGACGCCCTTCTCGTCTCTACAGCGAGAAGGTGCACTTTACCTGTGTCAACTGATACTTGTCCCAAGTTCACCCCGTTCACCAGATCGAGTACGTGAGTTGGCCATATTTTGTTGTGACTTGTCGCGGGGCCCCAAATTGCCAATTTTGTACTACCTCAGATCATATTTATGGTTGTGTCCACAGGAGCTGCGCTGTTATTTGCAGATGGCGTGCATCTGAGAGTTCGCGTTGCCTACTTTTGACACCTTTGCTCTGTTTGATGTTGGACTATTTAAGTAAGTCCTTACTCCATGTAGCATCGAATTCAGATGTTTGTAGTATGTAGTCTTTTGTATCCGCCTCTGGGCGCCTGTTGTTACATCTTTCCAGTAATCAATAGAGTGTGTTTGCATAGTTCTTTTCTTTATTTCTTGAATGTTTGTCTATATTTTTCTAGCCACCTAACCACATCGCCTGCCGGCGATTCTCGCTCGATAAACGAATCGACAGCTCAACTAACCATCATCCACTCTGCCGGCGATCCTCGCTTGATATGAGGACCGACACCGCAACCACCTCGCCGTTGTCTGCACCGTAGTTTCACCCTCTCGTTTTCAACTACCACCCAACTCTCCCTACTTCTTCCTACGCCAGCCAATTTCCCCCCTTTCTGTCTATTTTCTTCTTCAGCCACAATGCCCCACAACAAAACCGTCGTCCCCTGTTTTGTCTCCCATTCATTATTTCTTTTCTTTTTCTCATTTCTCTCTCTCGTTTCTCCCTCACATTTCTCTCTTTCTCTCTTTAGTAGGATTAGGAGAAACGAATAAAACGCAGCAGCAACAGCTCGTTCACAAATATGAAAATGCAAAGCTCGTTGGAGAAGACGAGCTTGAGTTCTTGGAGGGAAAAAACTGAGTTATAAAAAGTTTTGGATTAGTTGCACCCAGTTACTTATTCAATACCACTACAGCTCACTATTTCACTGGATATTGGCACCCTAGCCATTATTCTAAGCCACCACTGAGCCACTAGTAGCCCTTCGTTTTGCATGTTCCTGTGGGAACTGATGAATTTCACCTCCACTGATGTTGTGACATCTTCCCCCATGATCTGCTAAACCCCGTGTCGATGCGAAGATGAAACCACAGGGTTTCCTAAAGTTTGTCACATTTGAATTACTGCTTTCTATATGCTTAAATGTTAAATCTCATTGATTTCTGAATATTAATAATTTGCTTTCACCGATTATATTCGGTATAATAATCTAGACTAATCGGTAGTTAGAAGTTCTCTTTGTTGATATTCGAAGCCTGTTCTGAAATTAATTGTGAATGTGGATTAATCCTTAGATTAGTCGTAGTGATTCTAGAAAACAGTAATTTAGGTTACACAAGTCTCGAAGAATTTGTGCTGGATTCGATGTCTCAGTCCACTCCTTCATCATCTTATAAATTTAATTTTTACTTGTTCAATTTAGTTCTCTTAATTTAGTAATCTCCAACTGCTATAACCATCACTTTAGATTAGTTTAAATAGATTTTAGAATTCAGTTGCCTCGTCAATTCTCGTGGGATTGACCCGTATTTGCCAATGTTTACTAGTTAGGCAACTGTGCACTTGTGGTATAACAAGTAGGGTTTATTAGCTTATTAATTTAGGTTAGTAAAATCTGCATTAAGTTTTTTGCGTCGTTGCCGAGGATTGTAATGGTACAATTGAAATCTGGGGTTTGTTTTTTCTAGTTTATGGATTATTATAAGTTTATTTATTTAAGAACAGTGTTAGGAGTCGCTTTCCTATTTGTTTAATTTTCTTGAGTTTTAATTATTTTTGCATTTATTTTGCAGGCGGTCACACACATAGGAGCTCAAGTGGGAATGAAGTGAAAAGTAGACATCGTGAAACACAAATAAAAAGGAAAAAATAGCAAAACAAAGGAATACAAAAAATAAATACATATATTGCATTGTGAATTTTCCTTTTCAGATTGTTATTCACGAGGAAACTCTCAGAAGTCAGCAAGCTATCAGGTGGACAGTGTTTCTGATCGACGACAACTCAACTTCTACCGGGCGTCGCAAGTAACCCAAAAGAGGTTCACGCCGGAGGTAACTTCTACCCACTGCATCTGCATGCGATTTTCGTGTGATCACTTGTGTTTTTGTTGTTTTATGTAGCATTGCATGTAAATTTTGGATAGTGGTAGGATTGATTTGCAACTTCCGTTCCCTCTCCCGCGGATAGGTTAACCACCATCTATTTTAAGGTTAGAAATCTAAGCCTTCACTATTTAAAATTTGTGGCAAGATAATTGTCTAGGACAGGTTTGACACTTATAGGGACCGTTTTTGGATGTTTGACAGTTTAAAGTGGTCAAGTGAAGGAACATATACTATCTGGGAATAGTTCTTGAACTGGCATTTCTTTTTGAGCTAGAAAGTGGAAAAAGAGGTAGGAGCAACTCCGTAGTGGCGAATTGATAAGAAATTACCGTGCCTCTCCCACGGTTAGGTAAATTGAATTGAATTTCAGCCGTGTATTAGTAACAAAGCTCTAGGGTCGTTTGCTATTCATTTTGTTTGTGCATCATTTAGGTGTCATTTAAGGGTTTTTTTCTTTTCTTTTTAGAGTTAGATCATCTTCATATACAAGTTAGGCTTGCATTTAAAAAAAATCTTAAGACTAAGGAGATGGCTGAGGAAAAAGCCTTTAAGGATTACTTCCCCCCTTCTACCTCGAAGCTCGAAACCGTTTTTATGACTATGGCTCAGAAAATAGATGCAATTATGAATTTGGCTCAACCCCTACCTCCCACTAATATTTTGTCTGAGGTTTGTGTTGCATGTTTGAATCCTAGTCATTCCACAGCTGATTGTGATTTGCAATATGATTATCCTGAATATTTCGCTAAGCAAGTCCATTCTTTTAATGCTATATGGTGACCTGGTTATAATCCAAAGTCCAACTATTACTACCCAGGTTTCTCCAATAATCCAAATCTCTTCTGGGCTCATAGCTCACACCAAGAGGGACATACTTTCTCACAGGCTCCCCAAGCCCCTAGTCCTGTTATGCCTCAATTTAACCAAGTTCCTCCATCCAACACACCCAGTTTAGAGGAAACTTTTAACCGTTTTATGCAGCGCACAGAATAAATGCTGAACAGGATTTATAGGCTACATTAGAGTTAAAAACCACGACTCAACATCAATCTCAAGCCATCAATAGACTTGAGATAGTTATAACTCATATTGCCGAGGCATTATCTGAGAGAGAATTAGGAAGAGTTCCTAGTCACTATGTTCAAAATCTAAAGGGTCAATTCATAACTGGTAGCACATCGGAACCCGAGTCAGATGATGTTTTTGAGGATAATGTGATCGAAACTATTTTGTTTCCCGACCCATTCCCTTCCCACCTTTTCATGATGACCCATTCGACATATGTCTTCCTAGTGACTCCTGCATGAAGTCTGATTCTCAATATTTTTTGGAGTCCTACCTTGACTATTTTCACGATACGAATGGTCCCATAATTTAAGAAATAACCAGGGCATTATCGGAAGACTCATCTAATGAGAGACTACATGCCATAGGTAGTGCTAATTCCAGGTTTCGGGGTGTTGTTGGGTTGTCTAGCTCATCATCTCGGTGTAGCTCATTTTGTTATGATGAGCATGTACCACCCGATATATCCATAGACATAACTTTTTCCTTCCCTTTCATATTGACTGACGCTACCTATGTGGATCCCTTATTTTTAAGGGATGATTTTAGTTTTGACCATCCTATTGTGAAACATATTCAATCTTCTGATTGCAACCTGAGTTAGGATGCCCCTTTTAAGAAGTAGGCATGAGTCAATTGCTGGATATCACTGTTTGTAACCCCTTTCTGCTCAAGGGGCCGACGGATTTTCTTGGAATGCGAGTTCATTTGCATTTTCTCTATGATTTTGCGTGGCGTCTTTGTAGCTTTTGGGATGTGTTAGTATATGTTGTGTCGCATGTGGTTGCTACTATTTGTTGGATGGATCCTCAACTTTTAGGTTGTTGCGATATGATTCCTTGACACTTTTGGAGTAGGGAGTTTGCTATGTTCTTCCTTTTCACTTTATGGAACATCATTTATGATGAAGAATATGTGTCGGGTTGATGACCTTAAACCAAGCGCTATTGGGAGGCAGCCCAGCTTCAGTTGTGTCATTATGGTTAGTTTGGATTGATTTTAAAATTCTTTCTAGTTGCATTTCATTCATACTCGTTAGCTCAGTAACAATTTTGACTTACGACTGGTATATGCATTTTTTTCGTTGGTGCATTTTTATATGTTTTATCAATTTCTCGTACTAAGTCCATTGTTCTTATCTTTGTGAGCGTTTATTGGTGGATGATTTCATCGAAATTTGTAAAAACTTCACTATGGTAATATCACTCTAACCCTCATCTTTTCCTTTTCCTGCATTTGTCATGATCATTTCTTATACATTAGGAACAATGTTTGGTTTAGGTTTGGGAGTGAGGTTTATAAGTTTTTGTACATTTTTCAAAATTTTGAACTGAAATGTGTTTCACAATTAACTATTGTATTTTACTCAATCTCCATTGAATACATAGATGATTATGATTGTGTGAAAAAAATTTAGATTTAAAAATGCATTAAAAATCAGAGTTCCTTTCCGATGAAGAGAATGTGCTTTCAAGTATGCTTTTAAATTTGAGAAATACATGCTATCACTTGTCACATTGATATATTAATTGGAAAACATAAGGTTTGATATATTATCTTTAAGTTAAATATATTTCATGAGATTTTTCGACTCGACCACTCTTGCACTATAAGCCAAGTTAACATAATTTTAAGTTGATGAGTAAGATATTAACTAGAAAGTCTTAGAATAATAGTGGAGACTTAACCCTTGCGAGTTTCAAGACATTCTACTTTTCTTGAGGGTTATTAAATAAATTCTGACTTTTCTTGAGTCTGCATTATCTTGTTGGTGATCTCATCATCCTTGTTTCTTTATTGATTGCTTTGAAAATTACATTAAAATTGAATTATTACACTAGAACTTCTTGGTTTATTTAGTTAAGATGTCATAATACCGACTAGAGCTTAGGAAGTGATATACGCATTTTTTTTCTTTGAACCTTCTTTAGCCTTTTAGCCTACCTAATAATAATACTTGTTTGCAGCCTTTTTAGCCTTTGAATAACATTTTTCTTTGCTAACCCCATATCCATTACCTACTCAAGTAATGGAGTAATACTCCATATTATTTTTATCCTTACCCAATTTCTCTGAGAATGTGTATGGTTGATATATTTTTGGAATGGGCCAATAGAAAGAGTTGAAACTAAATATTTCATGAATCCTCAGGAGTGAAATGTTTCATTGTGCAAAAAGGGAAAAACATATCATTGAAAAAAAATATATAAGATTGATGCTTCAAAAAAAAAAAAAAAATTTGAAGGGAAGGAAAATTAATGGTGTACAACATTAGTTTATTCTTCAGTGCCCCATGTGTTTATTAAAGGGTGTATCCATTCTCAGAGAATTATTGTATATCCTTTTTCATTCTTGTTAGCCATAGTCTTAGCCTCATTACAACCTAATGAAGACCTAATTGATCTTAAGCAAAGGTCTGGTTAATAGATGTGGAGATTGAATAGACAAGAACTATAGTATTTGATTCAACATTCTCAAAGTAATTGAGATTTCTGTCCATGAGATCGTATTTATTTCATTATTTGAAAAGTTTATTTTTCATGAAAATTATATGTGAGATGTTTTTGTTTCCATAATTTATTATTTTCCTCACATATAAACTGAGTGATAAATAACCAATCTCTGAGTGATTCATTTATGTGCGACAAACAAGATTTGTAGTCGAAGCGTACTTTTTAAAGGTGATCTAGTCGTATCTTTACTGTGAAATGGAGAGTTATGTTGATAAGGCCATGCACACACACACACACACCAAGTTGAGAATGATTGATGAAATTTTTTTAACCTTTAGATACTATTAAATCGTTGTTAAACTCTATGATATATCACTGTCGCACTATTACTTGTTTTCTGAAATTTTTAGCAATTAGATTATTACTTTGAGGAAAATAAATAGAGTGACTATGTGACCATGATTTTGAAATTGATTGAGTCAATAATGTTTGTGGGTAGCATTTCTAGAAACCCTCACAAGACTATAACTTGTTAAAGCTTTGTTCCACGTTTAAGGTAAGTACAATCGATGATTCCTGCGAAAGTGAGTTAGGATTCTATTTTTCTTGTTTTTCTCAAGGACTAGCAAAATATAGGTTTGGGGGTATTTTAAATTCACATAATTATTAAATAAAATATCCTTTAATTTATATTTGTTAGTGTTTCAAATAATATATTTTATTCTAATTATTTCGTTTTCATGTTTTCGTAGGAATTTGAGCTTAAACGATGAAATTGTGTTAAGGCGACAATTTGAAGAATGATCTTGGTTGGCTTAAATGGCGGTGCAAAATAATGGGTGACAAGTCGACTATCACATGCCTAAACCTGACCCAAACAAACCCAAAATCACCTATTACCTAAGCCCAAACTCGAAAGTTAACCTAAAAGCCCAAACCCAACCTAACTAGGAAAAGGGAGAAAATATCTATTTAGAGATGCCTCTCATCTCTTCCTCTTCCTCTCTTGCACATTTTTTCTCATTTCTTTTTCCAGCCACCTAACCACATCACTTGCTGACGATTCTCATTCGATAGAAGGACCGACAACGCAACTAACCACCATCCACCCTGTCGGCGATCCTCGCTCCATAGAAGGACCGACAACACAACCACCTCGCCACCGCAGCTTCTTCCTCTCGTCTTCAACTACAACCCAACTCTTCCTGCTTCTTTCTAAGCCAGCCAATCTCCCCTCTTTCTCTGTCTATTCTTCTTCTTCAGCCACAACAGAACCATCGTCCCTTGTTTCATCTCCCGTTCACTCTTTCTTTTCTCTTTCTCGTTTCTCCCTCACATTTCCCTCTTTCTTTTGCAGGATTAGCAGCAATGAATAGAACGCAGCAGCAACAACAACAGCTTGTTCACAGAGACGCTGACACAAAACTCGTTGGAAAAGACAGGCTCGAGCTCTTGGAGGGAAGAAACAAAGTTTTAAAAAGTTTTGGGTTATTTGCACCCCAATTACTTATTCAGTACCTCCACATCTCACTATCGCACATGATATTGGCACCCTAGCCATTATTCTGAGCCACCATCGAGCCACTAGCAGCCCTTCGCTTCACGTGTTCGTGTGGAAATTGATGGATTTCACCTCCTCTACCATGATCTGCTAGACCCCACGTCGAGGCGAAGATGAAACCACATGGTTTCTTAAAGTTTGTTGCATTTGAATTACTATTTTCTATATGTGTAAATATTAAATACAATTGAATTCTGGATATTAATAATTCGCATTCACTGATTATATCCATTATAATAATATAGACTAATCGGTAGTTAGAAGTTTTCTTTGTTGATATTCGAAGCCTGTTTTGATTAATTAAGTTAAACATGTGATTGTGTGTGCCTTAGAAAAACATGCAATGCTAGGGGTTTAAGATTAATTAAATTAAACCTGTGATTGTGTGTGTTGTAGAAAAACATGCAATTCTAGGGGTTTAGGTGTTTGCTGAAATTAATTGTGAATGTGGATTGATCCTTAGATTAGTTATAGTAATCCTCGAAAACAGTAATTTAAGTTACACAAATCTCGAAGTACCTGTGGTGGATTTGATGTCTCGATCCACTTCCTCATCATCTTATAAATATAATTTTTAGTTGTTCAATTTAGTTCTCTTAATTTAGTAATCTCCAACTGTTGTAAACCCCACTTTAGATTAGTTTAAATAGATTTTAGAATTCGGTTGTCTCGTTAATCCTCATGGGATCGACCCGTATTTGCCACTATCTACTAGTTAGGTAGTCGTACATTTGCAGTATAACAAGTAGGGTTTATTAGTTTATTAATTTAGGTTAGTAAAATTTGCATCACATACTCTCTGAGCGCTTATGGGATCTTCGTTCAGAGTGAGTATGTAGTGTGGGCCTTTTCAAAAATGTTGTATTTCGATGAAACATGTCAGGAACTCCTTCACCAGCATCTTGAAGGTGTCGATCGATGTCAGCGGGAGGTTGTGGAACCACGTTAGTGTTGTATTATTCAAGCTAGTGGGATAAGTTTGACACATCACCGACTCAGATCCTTCATTGGGGGCCATTACATGCTAGTAATGGCGCAATTGGTCAAATGGGTCAGTGGTCTCATCGTAGAAGTCAAGCTTAGGAAGCGTCAACTTTTTCGGAAGGGCCACGTTCATAATTGGGCTCACGAAAGGTGGGATTGAGAGACGGTAGGCCGTGTACCCCTCTGCAGAGGGGGTTCTAAGGGTTGAGCCTCTCTACCCTGGCAGTCGGTTTTGCGTTAATTGCGCCACCTCCTCTGGTCTAGTGAAAACTAGCAGGGGCCTTACTCTCATGTGCCTGCTTTATGTCATCCTCAGGAGACAAAGGTTTGTGCTACTCCTGATATCCATCAACGAGTGGAAGGTGTTGCCGAGCGAGAGCCTCCACCGTTTTGGTGATTTGTTGTATTTGAGATGAAAACATATTTATCCTCGATACGTCCTTGATGTTGCTAGCCGCGTGGCATGAGTGTATTGCTCATGTATAACCGATACCGCAGAGAGCGGGGGTGTAGTACCAGTTGGAGCGTTTGACATGTCCCCTTATTCTCCGTTGTTGCATGATCTAGTGGTCACCATCTCTCTGTATTTTGAAAGGAGATGATGCTAGTGAAAGGTTAGGAACTTAGTCGTCCCCACGGATGGCGCCAAACTGATGCAATCATTTTTTGCTTTATGTTTGGACCTAGTCCTGCTGACCTGCACAAGGAACGCGTGTGAGCCATGGACCACCATTGTGGTGGTTGATGGCACTCTGATGCTAAAGTCAGACAGGGGTCTAAGGAAGGTGTAATGTTGTAAACAGGGAGTTTGTAGCGTACCTTAGCTTTCCAACCTCATGTCTCACAGGTTGCTTACCAACCTTATGTCTTATTTATAGTGTGAGAGTCGTGTTGTAGAAGGGAATTACCCTGTTAGTCGTGTGTTCCTAGATACGTGGGAGATAGTTCCCAATCTCAGGGTAATTCGTAAGAAGAAGTTTTCCTGTGTGATATGTACTCTAGTTTACTTCCTAGTTGGAAGTGGAAAGTTGTCGTAGTTGCCTGTCCGAAGATGATCCTTGAGATACTTGCCTTAAGAGGGCTTACGGGTATTGAGGATAGTTGTGAGACGTATGGGCTAAGCAAGCTGTGAGAGTTCGGGACCATTTGGCAGACTGCATTAGGCGGGCTTAGAACCGCTGGGGCCCGTAATTCCTTATGATCATCATGACACTTGTATGGCTCAGGGATGTAACTGTTTTGGTGTATCATCACATTTCATTGTCTAACATGGTGATTAGACCAAAAAATTTACTTAAGTCTGACTCGAATATCCTGATTAATTTGATATTTTCGTGGTACGACATGGTGATTGGACCAAAAAATTTGATTAAGTCTGATTCGGATGTCCTGACTAATTTGATACATTTAGTTGGTTCGATATGGAGATCATACCCAAAAATATGATTAAGCCTGACTCGGATGTCCTGGCTGATTTGGTACATTTCATGGTCCGACGTGGTGATCAGACTAGAAGATCTCTAAGTAATTTCTTAGTCTGTCTTTGATGTCCCAACTAGATTAATACACTTCGTGGTCCAACATGGTGTTCAGACCAGAAGATTTTTTAAAATAATTTTCTAGTCTAGATTGACTTTGATGTCCTGACTAGATTAATACACTTTTTGGTCCGACATGGTGATCGGACCAGAAGATTTATAAACAATTTCCTAGTATGACTTTAATGTCCTGACTAGCTTAGTACATTTTTTGATCCGACATGGTGATTTGAAAAGAAATTTATAAATAATTTCCTAGTCGAACTTTGATATCCTGACTGGCTTAAATTATTGGAGTAAGAGATGAAAGACTATTAGAATGTGACAGTTTATTTATAGTACTTTTTCAAATGTTCTACATTCCATGGAATCTTGAGTCATTCGAATTTTCCAACCAGTATGTTATTGGTCTATTGATTTTTACCACTTTGTATGGTCCTTCCCAATCTGGATTCAGCTTCCTCGCACCCGGTTCTTTTGGTTGAGCTGGATTTTTCTGAGTACCCAATCACCGATTTTGAATTTACGAGGTTTGACTTTTTTATTGTAGTAACTGGCCATTCTTTGTTAGTAGGTTGCAACTTTGATTGAAGCTTTGTCTCGTCTTTTTTTTTTAGAAGGTCTAGTCCGAGATGCATTGATTTATTATTGTCTTCTATTTAGAAATCTTCAATTCTGAAGATTGGCACGCCAATTTCCACTGGTACCATTGCTAGGGAAAATGGTGTTTCTCCGATCGGAGTTCTCTTCGTTGTGATGTAGGCCCAGAGGATGTCTAGAAGTTTGGACACCCATAATCCTTTTGATGCTTCAAGCTTCATCTTGATTGCTTCTAGGATTGATCGGTTGGTTACTTTTGCTTGTCTATTAGTTTGTGGGTAAGCATGTGCTGAAAAGTGGTGTTTGATGCTCAAGTTTTCGCATAACTTTTTGACTTTTTTGCCTTCAAATTGGGTCTCATTATCAGTGACAATTGCTCTAGGGACTCCGAATTCACCCTATGCATTAATATATATTTTTTGACCCTTAACATTTCAAAGATCACCATGAAACCACAAGTCAATTTGCATACTGATGCAGTTAATTTTCGCTATCTGTTTTGATCATGTTTCTGCTGACAAGCACAAGTAATGCATGTAAACCACAGATCATCGTGGGGTGGCCGATGGCACTCCGATGGTAAAGTCAGACATGGATCTAATGAAGGTATAATGTTGTATAACAAGGAATCTATAGCGTACCTTAGCTTACCGACCTCGTGTCTTATTTATAGTGCAAAGAGTCTTAGTTCAACCAGACCATCGTAGGCATAGTTTAAAGAGGAGATCTTCGTGAATATCCCTCTTTAATTAAGAATTGTATTGTAAGAGGGAAGTTCCCTGTTAGCTCTACACTCCTAGATACACGAAAGATAGTTCCTAATCCAAGAGCAATCCGTGGAAGGGAGTTTTCCTATGTGGAAGATACTCTAGTGTTTGCTTCCTAGTTTGAAGCAGAGAGCAGCTGTAGTTGCTCGTCCGAAGCTGATCCTCGAGATACTTGCCTAAAGATGGCTTATGGGTATTGAGGATGGTTGTGAGACGAGTAGGCCTAGCATGCTGTGAGAGTTTGGGTTCGCTTGGCGGACTGAAGTTGAGCAAGCTTAGATCCGCATGAGCTGGATCCGTGTTGAGATGATGTTTGAGCCGTAGTTCCTCAAGATCATCATGACACGTGTTCGGCTTAGGAGTGTGAACGATTTTATATACCATCAGTTACTCCCCCGAGTTAGTGGGCCATCACATCGGTTCTCTAAGTCATATCTTGAAGGGATGTGGCGCTCATGATGATTGAGTCTGAATCATTGCTTGAGTCGCACATTGCATTAATTGGGTGTACGTTGGTTCGATGGAAAAGAGGCGGGAACCTATCATGTATATAGGTCGTCCGTCGTGCTAAGACTGAACCTTTTGTTTTACTTGCTTTTGAAGATATTGTTTCGAAAGGTTCGTTCGTCTTCTTCATGGCTAGAGTATTTTTAAGACAGGTTGTTGTTCGAAACCGATCTCGCTGAAATCCATACAAAGTTTGGAGTTCCTGAAGAGTTGTTGTTGTACCTTCTGACGGGCGACCAGACGCCAACGTCGCCTCTGACCTGTTTCATCTGTTTACATCGAGGGATGCTTCAAACTGGAGTGTTTGGAGTGTGTTTTCGATTCTGGATGAGATTTGTGAGTTCTTGGATTTCTTGGGGATTCCTCCTGCTCAGTTGGGACCCAACGGGTATAAGATCATTTTCATGATTATGCTCAGTGCTAAGGAGGTCGGCGTTAGTGTGACCCCGCGAGTGATTGTGTTGCTAACCGCTCCTCAATTGCAGAGCAATGTTGTTTGCAAGATGAAGTCGCCAAATTGCTTTGTTAACCTGCTGGATGATTTCAAGTTTCGACAGAAGTATTTTTTTTGGCCCCTACTGATTTAAAATATTTTTGGTGTAAGGGTCGCTCGCTTGAGTGACAGTTCAGGCCGCTTCATAAGTTCAACTCTTTTCTTGTGACTTTGATGTGCTTGATAGTGGTCTGAGTTATCATTGCATGTGTTCTTTTGCGGGAAGGTTTCCCACTACTCCCCTTACCTTAGAGGAGCAAACCTCCATGGAAACATTCCGCGTCATAGCAAAAATGGAAGCGGTTGATATTATAAGAGTTTCCAATTTTGCTCGTAGTGGCCTATAGAAAAATTGGCACATCGCCTCCACTCTGCATCGAGAGTCATGCATGAAGCTGGAAGATGGGACGAGGCCTGGATAAGGTTTTTCCCATCCCGTCCCAATCCCGTATGAACGGGATGGGATAGGGATGGGTCTATCTCGTCCCATTTCGTCCCGTGCCCACCCCTACCAATGGGACTTGGCGGGGGCCTGGCTCTCTTGCCCTTGCTCCCTATCATCCATTGGAGGTGGAGGTCTATGATGTTCCTGGTCTCCATAAGCAGCAGGTGGATTTTGTCGTGGAGCGCCTCCACCATCTTGATGATCTATTGTATTTGAGACGTTAGCACCTCGATTCTGGGGTCCATCGTTACTGTCGTTGGTGCAGGGGCATGAGTTGGTTGCCCGCGCATTGCAGAAATTTGTATAAGGACAGCTGGAGTGTTGGACGTTACCCCTAGTTTGTTCTTGCATTACCTGGTGGTCACCATCTCTCTAGAATTTGGTAGGAGTCGGCGCTTAGTGTAAAGTTAAGAACTATGGCGTCCCCACGGACGACGCCAATTTGATGCAACCAATTTTTGCTCCCTGTTTTGACCCTATTCCTGCTGACCTGCACAAGTAACGCACATGAGCCATAGACCACCATGTGGTGGCCGATGACACCCTAATGCTAAAGTAAGATAGAGATTTGAGGAAGGTGTAATGCTGTAACAGGGAATTTGTAGCGTACCTTAGCTTACCAACCTCATTTCTTATTTATAGTGCAAGGAGTCCTGATTTAATCAGGCTATTGTAGGCGTATTTTAGAGGGAAGATCTTAGTGGAAATTCCTCTTTAATTAAGAGTTGTGCTGTAGGAGGGAAGTTCCCTGTTAGTTTTGCACTCCTAGATACGCGGCAGGTAGTTCCCAATCCAAGAGCAATCCGTGGAAGGGAGTTTCACTGTGTGGATGATACTTTGGTGTTTGCTTTATAGTTGGAAGCAAAAAACAGTTGTAGTTGCCCGTCTAAAGCTGATCCTCAAGATACTTGCCTAAAGAAGGCTTATGGGTATTAAGGATGGTTGTGAGACATGTGGGCCTAGCATGCTGTGAGAGTTCAGGTTTGCTTAGCGGACTGAAGTTGAGCGGGCTTAGATCCGCTGGGCTAGATTTGTGTTGAGCCGATGCTTGAGCCCGTAGTTCCTCAAAATCATCATGACACGTGTTCGGCTTAGGAGTGTGACCGTTTTTATGTATCATCACATACCAATCCAATTCAAGTCATGATATGCACATACCAAATTGCATAATAATACACATACTCAAATTCATATAAAAAATAATGAATCACATATTTTAATTCTAGCATAACTAATAAAGATTTCACCTTTAAGGTGAACACCCAACAAAAATTTACATTTCCAAAGGTTATCAAAATTGTATTTTGGTTAAGGTCTACCTCATATTGCACATCGGTGTCCCTCTCTCCCTTTTGACCCAAATTCCTTTAGTATACAGTGGTGCATCTGACTTCACATTTGCATGATGGAAGTAATATACCAAAAGATTTATGGTGTAGTTGACTGCCCAACATTTGCATCATCATAACTTTTTTGTTTTATTGTTAGTTGAGGATTGAAGAGTTAGCTTGATATTTGGAACACTGGAGAGGTTGTGTTTCAATTTTCTCTTGCGGATCTAGTGTTCTACTTCATACCTCAGACTTTTGCAGTTGTAGGTGTTGTGGCCGCCCTCCTTGTGGTATGCACAGTACTTGTCGTTGTTTCTTTTGGCAGTGTCTTCGTGTGTCTTCGGGGGCCATTTTAACTTCTCCCAATTTTTCATGGAGTTGAGTACATCCGACATACTAGCATTTATGGGTGTTACGGCTCTGGATCCAACGAAACGTGTCAAGAATTCCTTTGCCAATGTTTTGAAGGAGTCTATTGAATTTAATGGAAGGCTGTGGAGCCATGTCAATGCAGAGCCTTTAAGACTGGTGTGAAAGGTTATGCACATGACGGATTCAAATCCTTTCTTGAGCACCATTACGTGCTGGTAGTGGCGTAAATGATCAAAAGGATCGGTGCTCCCGTCATAGGAATCGAGCTTCGGGGGAGTGAACTTTCTTGCAAGTGCTTCACTTATGATCCAATCCACAAAGGGTGGGACGAAGAGGCAATATAGTACGTTCGGGTCATGCACTCATCTGCGAAGAGGGTTCCTGAGACCTAGCCTCTCTATCCTGGAGGCTAGATCGGCGTTAGTGCGCAACCTCCCTTAGTCCAATGGGAACTAGTGGGGGCCTGACTCTCCTGCGCTTGCTCCCTATCGTCCATCAGAGGTGGAGGTTTGTGTGGTTCCTGGTCTCCATTAGCAGCGGGTGGATTCCGTCAGGTGAGCGTCTCCACCGTCTTAATGACCTACTGTATTTGAGACATCAGCACCTCAATTCTGGGGTTTGTCGTTACTGTTGTTGGTACAAGGGCGTGAGTGGGTTGTCCGTGCATGGCAGGAATTGGTATAGGGACAGCCGGAGTGTTAAACGTGTCCCCTGGTTTGTTCTTGCATGACCTGGTGGTCACCATCTCTCTGGGATTTGGTAGGAGACGACGCCAATTTGATGCAATCGATTTTCACACCCTGCTTTGACCCTGTTCCTGCTAACCTGCACAAGTAATGCATGTGAGCCATAGACCACCATGGGGTGGCCGATGACACTCCGATGCTAAAGTCAGACAGGGATCTGAGGAAGGTGTAATGCTATAACAGGGAATTTGTAGTGTACCTTAGCTTACCAACCTCATGTCTTATTTATAGTGCAAGGAGTCCTGGTTTAACCTGGCCATCATAGGCGTAGTTTAGGGAGGAGATCTTCGTGGAGATCACTCTCTAACTAAAATTGGGTTGTAGGAGGGAAGTTCCATGTTAGCATTGCACTCCTAGATACACGGGAGATAGTTTCCAATCCAAGAGCAATCCGTGGAAGGGAGTTTCGCTGTGTGGATGATACGTTGGTGTTTGCTTCCTAGTTGGAAGCAGAAAGAATGTTGTAGTTGTCGTCCAAAACTGATCCTCGAGGTACTTTCCTAAAAAAGGCTTATAGGTATTGAGGATGGATGTGAAACGTGTGGGCCTAGAATGTTGTGAGAGTTTGGGTTTGCTTAGCGGACTGAAGTTGAGCGGGCTTAGATCCGCTTGGGCTAGATCTGCGTTGGGCTGATGCTTGAGCCCATAGTTCCTCGAGATCATTGATATTCACATAATTATTACATAATATATCCCTTAATTTATGCATGTTAGTGTTTCGATTATTATATTGTATAGTAATTATTTCGTTTTCATGTCTTTGTAGGAATTTGAGCGTAAACGATGAAATCATATTAAAACGACAAGTTAAGGAACGACAATTAGTCGATTCCAACGGTGGTATAAAGCAGTCACAAACCTAAACCCGAAACCTAATTCATAACCTAAACCCAAAACCTAATTCATAACCTAAACCCAAACCCAATGCCAAGCCCAATCCTTCTCCTACCCCTCATTGATGAATCATTCCCTCATTTCATCCATATTCATCTTGATAATTTTCTATAAATAGAAGATAATAGGGTGAGGAAGAGGAAGGAGGAAGAGAAGGGAAAAAAAAAAAAAAATTAGAAAAATATAAAAACCTCTCCTCTCTCAAAGGTGACCATCACCACCTATCCACCATCACCACTCACTCAGCAATCACCACCTCGCCACCACCATCACCCTAGCACCACCTCCACCTCCAGACAGCACAACCGCCACCGCCACCACCGTGAAACAGGCGCCCCTGTTTCACGTCAAATCTTCACCATCACCACACTGTTCCTCTCCCTGTCCATCATCCTCCATCCACCATCTGTCCTTCCGCCACCACCTAACAACCACTGACCACCGTCACAGACCAAGAACCAGCACCACAACCACCGCGAAACAGAGCCGCCATCACAGCGACTCTGTTCCGCCTCGCGACAGAGCCAGGCAGGCCGTCCTCCTCTCCTCTCTGTCCTCTCTTCGTCCAGGCCTCCTTTCCATCTCTCCGCCACAGGACAACCACCACAGAAAGCCTCACTGCGGCGCACCAGCATCGTGACAGCGAAAACAGGGGAGTCCCCACCCGACTTCTCTCTGTTATTTTCGCATCTCTCTCGATTGTTTCCTCACCTTCTTTCTCTTTTTCAGGTTTTAGAATCGTTTGGAGGACAGGACGGTCACGAGGAGCGAAGAAAAGCACCGCAAGCGGCGCTGTCGCGCTGGAGAAGAAGGCCGGCACTGTAGCGGATACTGTATCAGTACTGTAGCAGAGGCGGGAGAATGAGTCAAAACCGTTTTTGGCTATTCACACCCCCGGTTCTGCTCTGTACCACCACATAGCGTTTTGGGACCATTTGTCTCGAGATTCATGTTTGAACCACATGCTGATCTGCTGAGTACCGTCACATCGAGTTTGTGACAAACTAAATGGGTTGTATAAGTTATTTTGATTTATTTTACTGAATTGTGTGCTTAATTGTTAATTACAATTTATTTCTGAATTTTTGATAAATTGCTTTCACCTTTCATGTTCGAGAAATTAAACTTGATATGTTTGGTAGTTAGAATAACCCTTTATCAATATTCAAAGCATGTGCTAAAAATGTTAAGTTTAACCTTTGATTAAGTGTGCCCTAAAAAGACACTTAATACTTGGTAAGAGCGTATTTGCTTGAAATAATTTGTTAATGTTTGATAGAAACATGATATAAGTTGAATTGGATTTTAACGATCACATATTCGGTGTAAGCAAGGGATTTTCATCCCTAACGCTTCTCATTTTTAAATTCAGTAATTTAGATTTAAATAATTTTACTAACTCATTGGTGAGTCCAAGCCCACAAAACCCATTTCATCTATCTTTTATTTTAATTTTCTTATTTTTAATTTATTTTTAGTTTAGTTTTAAAAACACGGTAACCCCATTTTCCATTTAAATTAGTTTAGATAATTTCTAAAATTCAATTTAATCCACCTTCCTCGTGGGATCGACCCGTACTTGCCGTTGTCTACCAGTTAAGCATCGTGCACTTGCGGTTATTACAAGTGGGATGAATTAATCTATTAATTTATGTTAGTTAAACTCGCATCAATCATCATGACACGTGTTCGGCTTAAGAGTGTGACCGTTTTTATGTATCATCACATACTAATCAAATTCAAGTCATGATATGCACATATCAAATTGCATAACAATATACATACTCAAATTCATATAAAAAATGATGAATTGCATATTTTACTTCTAGCGTAACTGACAAAGATTTCACCTTTAAGGTGAACACCCAACAAAAATCTACATTTCCAAGAATTATCAAAATTGTATTTTGGTCAAGGTCTACCTCATATTGGACATCGGTGTCCCTCTCTCTCTTTTGACCCAAATTTCTTTAGTATATAGTGGTACATCTGACTTCACATTTGCATGATGGAAGTAAAATGCCAAAAGATTTGAGGTGTAATTGACTACCCAACATTTGCATCATCATAATTTTTTTGTTTTACTGTTGTTGAGAATTGAAGAGATAGCTTGATATTTGGAATACTGGAGAGGTTGTCTTTGCTTACTCCCTTTATATATTATTATTTAAAAAAAAAATTAGTAGGCATTCTCAGCCTACAAATTACTAGATTTGCACAAATTTCTCTGGTAGTATAAATATTATTCTTTTATTCATCAGAAGAAGAAAAAAATTAGTAATCCACTCCTGATCAAATTATCTCAGGCCAGATTATTGCATAATAAAACCAGCAGAAAATAAAAAGTTCAAAGCTTCTTCGGGGATAGGAGATATTTCAAGAAAATTTCTTGAAACTTGTTCTACACTAACTTGAGGAAAAATTATTATTTAGGGATAATAATATGTATTCCCATGCCTACCCCAATAAGGATAAAATAATTAAGTATTAAACAACAATTTACTAAGGGAACAAAATATTGACGCAAGCAAATCAAACCAACCATTCATAACTTGCACTAAATAGGTTCAGTTTGATTCCTATGGTTTGAAAATTTTCATAAACATGGTCAGTAATAAAAAAAAATCAACCAGTAGTTCCATCAACTGGTGGCGAAGCGGAGTCAAGAAAACTCCCTTCTTCTCAATACAAAGGAGCAGTCCCTCAACCTAATGGGCGATGGGGTGCTCAAATTTATGAGAAGCATCGGGTAAGGAACTTTTAATGAAGAAGATGAGGCTGGTAAGGCTTATGACATTGCAGCCCAAAGGTTCCAAGGTCGAGATGCAATCACTAGCTTCAAGCCATTGGGACGGCTTTCTTGAGCACCCATTCCAAGGCCCAGATCGTTGACATGCTTCGTAAACACACTTACAATGACAAGCTTGAGCAAATTAGGAGAAACTATGGTAAAACCAATGAGTCTAATAAGACAAATAACCCTAATCTTGCTATGGGCACTATGAACAAGGCATGTGAACATTTGGTTTAGAAAAGCACTTTCCATTGCAGTATGGTGCTTCTCGTAAGGGTGTGTTATTGAATTTTGAGGAGAATGATATTTGTGGTGGCAAGGTTTGGAGGTTCAGATATAGTAGCCAAATTTATGTGTTGACAAAGGGGTGGAAAAGATTTGTCAAGGAAAAGAACTTAAAAGCCGAAGATACTGTTAGTTTTGTAAGATCAATTGGTGGGGAAGATAAAAAAGCTTTACATTCCTTATGTGGGCAGAAGTGTGCGGAGTGAGTGCTACACATGAGTTGGTTGGGTTGGGTTGGTTTGAGAAGGGTAAAGTGAATAGGGAAAACTGTTGGATGTCTTTGTGATCTGTGGAGTATTCCTTGGATAAATTTTGTTGTTATTTTAGATAGAACATGTGCCTTGCATGTGATATTTAAAGGGTATTTGTGGAATATAATATAATTTAAATGGTCAAGGATATTGTTTCTATTGACCTTAAAAGTTAATGTTAATTTGATGGTTAAACTCAATTAGTTTTCAAAATGGGTACTAGACTCAAATACACATAAACCAATGAGGGTTAAACAAAAAAACACGTGAATTAATACTATCTCGTTTTGTTCAAAATGATCTAGATTTCCTTTTCCCCCAATTAAAATCAAAACTTTCTACCAAATTATCCATGGGAAATTCGCATTCACAAACAAACCCGATTGGTCAAAATCAAGAAACAATGCATAAAAAAAAAAAAAAAAAAAAAAACTGAATTCCAGAAAATTGAAACTTAAAAAGAGAAGATAAAAAGAAAACTCACATATATCAACCAAACAACACCAGATAAGGACCCATGAACCCAAATCTACCGATTCAGCCTTGTCGGAGCCCAAATCACTGTTTCGTCATCGCCACTTCTTTTCCATCCACCTCGCGATCTCTCCACTACAAGTCACCACCACCAATGCCATATCCTCACCATCTCGCTTTTTTTTCTTCTTTCACACCACTGCTTCTCCCTCGAGCTCAACAGGAAAGGGAAGAGAAAGAAGAGAAATTTGGGGGTTTGGAGCTGAGAAACGAGTGGCAACGCTCGAACGCAGGTTGTCCTCGCCGGAGAAAATGAAGAAGAGGAGCATGCTCTCTCTCTCTGTTGCACTGGGGAAAAAGGAGAAAATAGGAAGAGCCCCCTTTTTATTTTTTTCTATCACAGCCATAATGAAAAGAAAAAAAGGCCCAAAATAATCAAACATGGGCCAATTTGGGTTTTGTGGCTCACATACACGATCCAGCCCAGATTGGGTTTTACTAATATTTCGCTAACCACACTCAGACATACACACTTACTACTTTATTTACCCACTACAAATAAAATCAGGTTTAACACATTATATATAAAAGTATAATACATCACAAATTAATAAATAAATAGTATTTATATTTATGTAAGTAGGCGGGTATTACATCAGCAAATAGTGCGGCCCCTTCCTGATTCGTTGGCTGCCCACAAAGCGTGTGAGGAACATCGTCACCAATATCCACAATGAATCGATAGACCTTAGAGGGAAGATGTGGAATCAGGTCAACGTTGATTTGTTCAGGCTGGTAGGGAATGATCAACACATTATTGCATCAGACCCTTCCTTGAGCGCCATCACAGGCTGAAAGTGGCGCAAGAGATCGAACTGGTCTCCCGCCCTGTCGTAAAACTCCAGTTTTGGTGGAGTGTACTTCTTTGGTGTCCATGATATGATCCATGGAGGGACACTGAGGTTGAACAATACATTTGGATTTGTGACCCCTTGACGGATGGGGTTTTGTGAGACGTGTCTGTCGGTTCTAGACGTTGGATCTCTATTGGTTGCTCCTCTGCCTCTGGTCCACTTGGAAGCTGCAGGGACAATGCGGTTCTCCTAAACTTGTTCTCTCGAACCTTTTGAGGACTGGGCTCTTCGTTGCTCACAGTTTTCTCCTGTGGGTGGATGATTTTTTTTATTGAGTGTCTCCACCACTCGTGTGATTTGTTGCATGTGGGTTGACAAAAGATCCACCCTTAGGTCCACCGTGGCTGCCATCGTCGCGGGGATCTGAGAGGGTTCCTCTCGCGGTGATGGCGGTACGAGTATTGGCGATGCTCTACTAGTTTGAGGGTTCAACAATGTCTCCATTGTTGTGAGACCTTGTTGTCACCATCTTTCTAGCTCTCTAGGAAAGGTGGTTCTATTGTTTCTTTTAAGAAACTTTGTCATTCCCCACGGACGGCGCCAAACTGATATAGTAGATTTTTGTTCTCCTTATCTACCTTTACCTAAACCTGGATAGGGAACGCAGGTGACCAAGAACCACCGTGTGGTGGCCGATGACTTTTTGATGCTTAAGTTAGATAAGGATTAAGAGAGGCTTAAAGCTGTAAATTGAGTTTTTGTAACGTACCTTTGTTCATCGACCTTATCTCTTATTTATAGTAAGAGAGTCCTTGTTCGGCTAGGCCTTTGGTGGCGCAATTTAGGGAAAAAATCTTGTTGGAAATTGTCCATGTGGAGAAGTTTTCCTGAACCAATTGTGTTCCTAGATCTGCAGGAGAGGTTTCTCTTTTGGAGTGTTGTCCATGCAAATAAGTTTCTTTGTTCGACTTATACTCTAGTATTTGTTTCCTAGTCGAAATTAGTGTATTGTTGGCCTGCCTATCTTAGATCGATCCCCTAGATACTTGCCTTATCAAGGCTAACTCTTGCCTTATCAGGGCTTACGAGTATTGGGCTGACCACGTGATGTGTGGCCTTAGTGGTGCATTGCAATTTGGGTCTAATCTTATAGATCCTGTTGATAATGGGCTTAGTGATATCTGGGCTTTGCTGGACTAGGCGTGCAATCAGGTTTGCTTTATTCTGTTGATGAGATTATCATGGCACCCGTATAGTGCTAATCAGAGGACAATTTGATTTATCATCAGTACCGATGCTAGAACATGTGGACTTGAAGAAAATGAGAACATGTTTGATGATAACGATGCGGTTTATAAAACATCATACTAAACTTTGTCACCTAGTGGTTATACTTCATCACCTTTCCTAAACACAAATTTGGAGACCCCTACATAAAAGCTCCTTCTAAGAAAGAAAGCTATAATCGTGTATCAAACATATACTATCCCAACTGAGATATCACTCGAGTTGATCTTCTAGAAAATGTTTGTGTTGGCATGGATTCAATTGGTACAATTGCTAGTGAAATTCAAGGAATATGTGGCCTAATGGAGAAAAAAGAAAATGGTAGAGTGAAAAGGGAAGTGGGGAAAGTAGAACTAGAAAAAAAAAACATTTGGGATTCCATCAAATAGATTCCAAACATGGATAGTCATGCTTGTTACAAAGTGCTTGCATTGGTTCATAAGTCGAGAATGAAAGACGTATTCTTGAAAATGTCACTTGAAAATGCTTGGAGTGGATACAATACAATATGGAATGAGTGTGGTTATTTGGTCTAATGTTTAACATTTTGGAGTGTCTTAAAACTTTTGGTTAATGTTTTTATCTTATGTTTGGAGTTTTGATTAAGACTTTTAGTTGAGTATCATGTTTAAAAATTTGGTGAATGTTAAAACTTATTTGTTTCAGTATATACTTTCATTTTGTGCAATTTAGGTGATATTTTTCTTTTTTTTTCCTTGTTAGCTCACTCGATTTTATCTTGGTTATACATAAAAAAAATTGTTAGTTTTAATTTCTAATTATGTTATTCACTTTTTTAGGTGGTTTTATAATGTTTCAAATGGAGGATGGAGGATGAAGACTTGGAGAAAATTTATTATGAAACCATTAAGTTGTTGACGATGGCAATAGAAGCAATAATTAAAATTCTAAATGCATTAGTGGTTATTATAGATGAAGACCATGTTGAACGTCCAATCCGACGACTAATTACAAGAGTTGGATACAATTATATACATAAAGTATCAAATGAAGATCCTTAACACTTTCGACAGTTATATTATATGTATCCTGATGTATTTATAAAGCTTTGCAATGTAGTTAAAGTGAAAACGAATCTGAAAGACGCAATATCATATGTGTTGAAGAAATGCTTGCAACAATTTTTGCTCATTGTCGGTCGAAATTCTCAATATTGTCAAATTGAAGACACATTTAGGCAATCATATTTAACAACAAGCAAAAATTTCAACAAAGTTCTTATGGCCTTAAACACAGTAGCATAAGGATGATGGCAAAACCTAGATCCACAACGCCACTTAAAATATTAGAAAATACACAATTTTACCTTACTTTAAGGTAAATACTAAATGTTTTATTAATGTTGTTGTTCTTGTTCTTGTTCTTGTTCTTGTTCTTGTTCTTGTTCTTGTTCTTGTTCTTCTTGTTTTTATTTTGTTTTTGTTATTGTTATGAATTCTTGTATTTATTTTATGATTGCATCAGAACTATTGATGACACACACATACCTGCAATGGTAACTGGAAAGAAGTCGCTAGTTATCGTGACCGACACGAAAATATATCATAAAATGTATTAGTTGCTTGTAATTTTGATTTGAAATTCATATACGTTCTAAGTGGATAGGGGGTTCAACACATGATTTTAAAGTGTTAAATTATGCTTTATCAAGTAGTAGTAATAGACTTAATGTCCCACAAGGTATATATTTATTTCTTTTATTTTATATTGTATGTGTGTGTTTTATTATTTGATACTCTAATTGTATGTGTGATGAACCTTCATGAAAATATTTTTAGTCGATTGTTGATTTGTAAATCATCACAATTTTTTTAGTTCCAATTCGAGGTGTTCAATACCATCTCCAAGATTTTGCCGGTCATGGTCGCGACCCCAAAAACCCAACTGAGTTGTTCAATCTTTGTCAGCATCCTTGAGAAACATAATTAAGATGATATTTGATATATTTAAATAGCAATTTACAATTTTTAAGTGTGCGTCTCCATTTCCATATGAAACACAAGCAGAATTAGTGCTAGCTTGGGTAGTCTTACACAACTTTCTTCGTAAAGAGTGTCGCTCTGATTAATTTCCAATTGAAGAAGACGACGAGCCTTCGTCACCGTCGCTAAAAGAAGAAAATGAAGAGAATTATGAAGAAGATTTTCAAATCCAAGATCAACAATGAGAGAAGGCTAATGAATGGAGAGCAACAATAGCTTCATATGTGTGAAGAGATGCTGTGAGAGTCGGGAGTCAATGATGAGCAATGAAGGGGAATATTTTTTTCTTCTTCTAGTTTATCTATCTATTTTTATTGGAGAGTTATTTGCATTGTTTTTCTTTTCAAATAGATAGATAAACTAGAAAAAAAAAATATGAAAACAAAAAATCACAAGGGTCCAATAATCCCTCCTAGATTTCACCGTTTCAACTTGTATTGATCAAATTATGATAACTCAATTATTTGTTTCACATCCCAAACAACATAACTGAAAAATAATCTTTAACGTGCCACTATATTCTAATGCAAATAGATATGAAAATTCTTTTTTTCCCATGAAAGTCCACTCCACTGCCAACCCTAGTAGAGATCAGGAAGAAAAAAGGGGTGGGTTGGGCTTGGGAAGTGAAGATGAATTTATTTTAATAATCATTAGATTTTTCTCGAGATACGGTTATCATTTTAATTGGACATTTTGATCTTCTTCGTGATGAACTATTTGAGATATAAAGCATTCAATCTCAGCCTTAAATTTCTTGAGGGTATTTTGATCATCCAACTATGGACATTTTTAAAACAGACGGTCAAGACACGTTGACTGCTAGTGCTGGGAGCAAAGTGCAATAGTGATTTATTCTGGAGTGGCTTTATATTAGCTATTTATTATGGGGGCCAAACTGCAAATCACCCTTTCTTAAAAAAAATAAAAAATAAAAACTTTATTTAAATTAACAAACATCCAATGGGGATGCAACCCTTGCAAACACACAACACTACCTTAAACAACAAAGAAGGTAGAACTAATACACAAATGCGAAAAAAAAATAAAATAAATAAACACTTAATATCTACGTGAATACATAAGACACAATTGCCAACAATTTCCATTTGGAATGTCAGCATGCAACTAAAGACATTTTTTTAACAAAAAATAAATACAAAAGAAATAACATGTGGAGGTATATATCCCTGCTATTTTACAGTTGGAACCCTATGGACCCTATATTATATATGTTTGGTCGAAAAATTTGAATGATTCCACTTAGGAAATCAATGTTTCAAATCAAATAACTTGTGGAGGTTCAAACAAGTTTACAGCTATTTCACAGCATGCTTCACTTGGCTTGATGAAATCTTACTCAAAGAAGCAGATTATATATATTGCATTGAAAGTAGATGTAGATATGGTCCCTCATTTTCCTTCTCTGTATCCAACCCTTTAAGCATGCTTTTGCACATGGATCCGCATTCATTTTCTTCCAAATCTAGCAATGTGCATGCAATAAGCAGACCATGTGCAATGAGATTGCATTTCAAAAGCAAGCAAAGTGAGATATCTATGGATGACTGACTCGATTAGTCTCAAAGAGTGATTGGAAGCTTCACTTGAAATGGAAATTATACTTTCAATCCTCTCACCATCGTAGCTAGCTAGTAAGGCAAAGTTATTCAAACGACATTTCGACCAAGGTTTTTATGTGGGATGGTTATAATCACAATCTCGATTTGTTTGTTTGACAAAGAAATTTCAGGAAGAGGGGTGGGGCAAGGGACATCATGTAATTAGATGGAAAAAAAAGGACATAAAAGGGGTTGGGTTTGGCTGTGGTGTATGACTTTACGTAATTAATTTTAATGCTTTGGTCAACTTGTCGCACAACAAAATGCACACTCCAAAGAAAAAAATCCTTTATAATAAATTTCCTACATTTATTAACATTTCTCTACTATATAAATCCTGTTTTAGTCGAGCCATTCAAGCTATGAAAGCTTATTGGCTCAACTAATTTACAAATTTGCCATTTTATTGGTATGATCATTTTCTAACTCTTAACTCATTTTGTTTGTATTCTAAAATCACTACAAAAAAAAAAGCAAAATTAGCTACGGCAATTAGCGACGGTTTTAAAAAACCGTCGCTATTTAAACGGTTTGCGACGGCAAAACACCGTCGCTAAAATTTCTGCTACGGTTTTGGGTACATAAATTTACTTAACCGTCGCTAACCGTTTTGCGACGGGTAATAACTGTCGCTAATACAAACATTAGCGACGGCATTCCGACCGTAGCTAATGTTTAGAAATTTTTTTCGCTAGCTACGGTCCAAAAACCGTCGCTAACGTGATTTTTTTTTTAAAAAAATTTAAAAATCAAATCAGCGACGGCCATACAACCGTAGCTAATGTTTCTGTGATTTTAAAAAAATATATATGTGAAAACACCTTAGCGACGGCTTGAACACCGTAGCTAATGTGATTTTTTTTTTTTTTTTAAATTAAAAAAAGCTTAGCGACGGTTTTCTAACCGTAGCTAACATGATTTTAAAAAAATAGTAAACTAATTAGCGACGGCTTGAAAACCGTAGCTAATGTGATTTTTTAAAAACAAAAAAAATTAAAAAAAAAGCTTAGCGACGGCTTTCTAACCGTAGCTAACATGATTTTAAAAATATAATAATAAACTAATTAGCGACGGCTTGAAAACCGTAGCTAATGTGATTTTTTAAAAACAAAAAAATTTTAAAAAAAAACTTAGCGACGGTTTTTTAACCGTAGCTAACATGATTTTTAAAAAATAGTAAACTAATTAGCGACGGCTTGAAAACCGTAGCTAAGGTGATTTTTTAAAAACAAAAAAAATTAAAAAAAAAAAGCTTAGCGACGGTTTTATAGCCGTAGCTAACATGATTTTAAAAAAAAATACTAAACTAATTAGCGACGGCTTGAAACCCGTAGCTAATGTGATTTTTTAAAAACAAAAAAATTTTAAAAAAAGCTTAGCGACGGTTTTCTAACCGTAGCTAACATGATTTTTAAAAAAATAATAAACTAATTAGCGACGGCTTGTAAACCGTAGCTAATGTGATTTTTTAAAAACAAAAAAATAAAAAAAAAAGCTTAGCGACGGTTTGCTGACCGTAGCTAACATGATTTTAAAAAAAATAGTAAACTAATTAGCGACGGCTTGAAAACCGTAGCTAATGTGATTTTTTAAAAACAAAAAAATTAAAAAAAACTTAACGACGGCATTGTGACCGTAGCTATGGTTTAGAAATTTTTTGTTAGCTACGGTCCACATACCGTCGCTACTGTGATTTTTAGAAAAAAAATATTATAAGAAACAACGTACCGACGGTTGTAGGGTCGTAGCTAATGTTTAAAACTGTCGCTAATGCATTTTTTAAAAAAAATTATAAGAAATCAATATAGCGACGGCAATAGGGCCGTAGCTAACGTTTACAATTTTTTTTTTGTTAGCCACGGTCAAAATATCGTAGCTAAATGTGAATTTTTTTTAAAATTATATATAAATAAAACTCAGTAGCCACGGTTCTCTACCATAGCTAATTCTTTTTGTTTTAATTATACAAAAAAATAGATATATATTTATAAACTAGATAAAATCACCAATAACCCATTACCTTCCAGTCCGGTCAGGAGAACTGGCTTTTTGTTTTAATCAAAGAAGATTAGATCAAAGAAAATCAGATAAAATAAGATCAGATCAGATCAAATAAGATCAAATAAGATCAGAGAAGATCAAGGAAAATCATATCAAAGAATATCAAATACGATCGAAGAAGATAAAAAAGATCAAAGAAAATCAAAGAAAAATCAAAGAAGATCAAAGAAGATCAGAGAAGATCAGATCAAAGAATATCAAATAAGATCAAAGAAGATCAGATCAGATCAAATCAAAGAAGAACAACGAATATCAGATCAAAGAAGATCAAAGAAGTTCAGATAAGATCAGATAAAAAAAATCAGATCAGATCAAAGAAGTTAAAAGTAGATCAAAGAGATTAGATTAAATCAGATTAGATCAGATCAAAGAAGTTAAAAGTAGATCAAAGAAGATCAGATCAAATAAGATCAGATCAGATCAAATTAGATAAAAAAAGATCAGATCAGATCAGATCAAATCAAATAAGATAAGATCTAAGAAGACCAAAGTAGATCAGATAAAAAAAAATCAAAGAATATCAGAGACGTTCAAAGAAGATCAGATAAAAAAAGATCAAAGAAAATCAAATACGGTCAAAGAAGATCAGAGAAGATCAAGGAAGATCTGGGAAGATCAGATCAGATCAGATCAGATCAAATCAGATCATATAAGATTAGAGAAGATCAGATCAAATAAGATCATATAAAAGAATATCAAATAAGATCAAATAAGATCAGAGAAGATCAAGGAAGATCAGATCAGATCAGATCAAAGAAGTTAAAAGTAGATCAAAGAAGATCAGATAAAATCAGATCAGATCAGATCAAAGAAGATCAAATAAGATCAGAGAAGATCAAGGAAGATCATATCAAAGAATATCAAATACGATCGAAGAAGATCAAAGAAGATCAGATAAAAAAAGATCAAAGCAGGTCAAAGAAGATCAAAGAAGTTCAAATAAGATCAAAGAAGATCAGAGAAGATCAGATCAAAAAATATCAAATAAGATCAAAGAAGATCAGATCAGATCAAATCAAAAAAGAACAACGAAGATCAGATCAAAGAAGATCAAAGAAGTTCATAGAAGATCAAATAAAAAAAAATCAGATCAGATCAAAGAAGTTAAAAGTAGATCAAAGAGATTAGATTAAATCAGATTAGATCAGATCAAAGAAGATCAAAGAAGATCAGATCAAATAAGATCAGATCAGATCAAATTAAATAAAAAAAAGATCAGATCAGATCAAATCAAATAAGATAAGATCTAAGAAGACCAAAGTAGATCAGATAAAAAAAGATCAAAGAATATCAGAGACGTTCAAAGAAGATCAGATAAAAAAAGATCAAAGAAAATCAAATACGATCAAAGAATATCAGAGAAGATCAAGGAAGATCTGGGAAGATTAGATCAAATCAAATCATATCATATCAGATCAGAGAAGATCAAAGAAGATCAGATCAAATAAGATCATATAAAAAAATATCAAATAAGATCAAATAAGATCAGAGAAGATCAAGGAAGATCAGATCAGGTCAGATCAGATCAAAGAAGTTAAAAGTAGATCAAAGAAGATTAGATCAAAGAAGATCAGATAAAATAAGATCAGATCAGATCAAAGAAGATCAAATAAGATCAGAGAAGATCAAGGAAAATCATATCAAAGAATATCAAATACGATCGAAGAAGATCAAAGAAGATCAGATAAAAAAAGATCAAAGCAGATCAAAGAAAAATCAAAGAAGATCAAAGAAGTTCAAAAAAGATCAAAGAAGATCAGAGAAGATCAGATCAAAGAATATCAAATAAGATCAAAGAAGATCAGATCAGATCAAATCAAAGAAGAACAACGAAGATCAGATCAAAGAAGATCAAAGAAGTTCAGAGAAGATCAGATCAAAGAAGTTAAAAGTAGATCAAAGAGATTAGATTAAATCAGATTAGATCGGATCAAAGAAGATCAAAGAAGTTAAAAGTAGATCAAAGAAGATCAAAGAAGTTAAAAGTAGATCATATCAAATAAGATCAGATCAGATCAAATTAGATCAAAGAAGATCAGATCAGATCAAATCAAATAAGATAAGATCAAAGAAGACCAAAGTAGATCAGATAAAAAAGATCAAAGAATATCAGAGACGTTCAAAGAAGATCAGATAAAAAAAGATCAAAGAAAATCAAAGAATATCAAAGAAGATCAGAGAAGATCAAGGAAGATCTGGGAAGATCAGATTAGATCAGATCAGATCAGATCAAATAAGATCAGATCAAATAAGATCAGATAAAAGAATATCAAATAAGATCAAATAAGATCAGAGAAGATCAAGGAAGATCAGATCAGATCAAAAAAGTTAAAAGTAGATCAAAGAAGATTAGATCAAAGAAGATCAGATAAAATAAGATCAGATCAGATCAAAGAAGATCAAATAAGATCAGAGAAGATCAAGGAAGATCATATCAAAGAATATCAAATACGATCGAAGAAGATCAGATAAAAGCAGATCAAAGAAAAATCAAAGAAGATCAAAGAAGTTCAAAGAAGATCAAAGAAGATCAGAGAAGATCAGAGAATATCAGATCAAAGAATATCAAATAAGATCAAAGAAGATCAGATTAGATCAAAGAAGATCAGATCAGATCAAATCAAAGAAGACCAGATCAAAGAAGATCAGATAAAAAAAATCAAAGAAGTTCAAAGAAGATCAAAGAAAATCAAAGAAGATCAGAGAATATCAAATAAGATCAGATTAGAAACAAAAAAAAGAGCTAATGTGATTTTTTAAAAACAAAAAAAAATTAAAAAAGAGCTTAGCGACGGTAGTCTAACCGTAGCTAAAATGATTTTTTTTTTAAAAATATAGTAAACTAATTAGCGACGGTAATACAGCCGTAGCTAAGATTTTTTGTGATTAAAAAAAATATATTTTAAAGACCTTAGCGACAGCTTGCAGACCATAGCTAATGTGATTTTTTAAAAGCAAAAATAAAATAAAAAAAGAGCTTAGCGACAGTTGTATAACCGTAGCTAACATGATTTTTTAAAAAAAATATAACAAACTAATTAGCGACGATAATACAACCGTAGCTAAGATTTTTTTTGTGATTTAAAGAAAAATATATTAAAAGACCTTAGCGACGGCTTGAAGACCGTAGCTAATGTTATTTTTTTAAAAAAAAATAAAAAATTACAAAAAAGCTTAGCGACGGTTTTCTGACCGTAGCTAACGCGATTTTTTTTTAAAAATATAGTAAACTAATTAGCGACGGCAATAGAGCCGTAGCTAAGGTTTTTTGTGATTTAAAAAATATATATATGAAAAGAAGTTAGCGACGGCTTGAACGCCGTAGCTAATGTGATTTTTAAAAAAAAAATAAAAAAAGAGCTTAGCGACGGTTTTATAACCGTAGCTAACATGATTTTAAAAAAAAAATATTACAAACTAATTAGCGACGGTAATACAACCGTAGCTAAGATTTTTTTGTGATTTTAAAAAAATATATATTAAAAGACCTAATTGGTTTTTAAAAAAAAAAACATTAAAGATTTTAAAAAAAAACTAAAGAGGTTAGCGACGGCCTAATTGCCGTCGCTAATTGGTTTTTAAAAAAATTATCACCGATCCGCGTGAAATCTCATCTCAACCGTTAATAACACCAAAAAATTTAGCTCAATCCAACGCACTAAATCAAACCACGTCATCGATCCGCGTGAAACTAACACAACCAATCCCCTTCAATTACCTTTCTCTATATAAATTTCAATTTTTTCTACAAACCAACTTAAACAAAAATTTTCTCTCAAAATTTTTTTTCTCTCATCTTCCAGAGAAGAAACCCACTGAGGAGAAGTCCGCCGATTCCTCGACACCGATCTCGGCCGCCTCTCTCTCCCCTCCCTTCATCCGCCGCCGCTCTCTCGGAGATCTGAGATCTCTCATCTCGGAGATCTGAGACCTGAGATCTCGGAGATCTGAGACCTTTGATATCGGAGATCTGAAAAATCTGATCGGATCTCGAGATTTGAAAAATCTGATCGGATCTTGGAGATCTGAAAAATCTGATCGGATCTCGAGATCTGAAAAATCTGAGTTCTCGAGATCTGAAATATATATATATATTTTAAAAATCTCAGAGATCTCGGAGAAATCTCAGATCTCGGAGAAATCTCAGATATCGGAGAAATCTGATCTTTTAAAAAAAATCTCGGAGAAATCTCAGATCTCGAAAAAATATATATATATATATATTTTTTAAAAACCATTTAGCGACGGCCAAAATGCCGTCACTAGAATAAAAAAAATTAATTTTTTTTAAAAAAAAATCAGTTAGCATCGGCTAAAATGCCGTCGCTAAAATAAAAAAAATGTTAAATTTTTTTTATAAAATCAGTTAGCCACGGCCAAAATGCCGTCGCTAAAATAAAAAAAAATTAATTTTTTTTAAAAAAAATCAGTTAGCCACGGTCAAAATGCCGTCGCTAAAATAAAAAAAATTAATTTAATTTTTTAAAATCAGTTAGCCACGGCCAATATGCCGTCGCTAAATTAATAAAAAATTAAATTTTTAAAAAAAAAAAAATCAGTTAGCGACGGATATTTTACAATTTAGCGACGGTGTTATCCCGTGGCTAATTAGCTACGGCAGTTTTGCCGTCGCTGAATCAATTAGCGACGATAAATCTAGCTACGGGACAGCAACGGATGTGGTGCCGTCGCTAATTCCTTTTAGCTACGGTTTTACCTCAATCAGCGACGGTTTGTAGCCGTCGCTAATGTCCATTTTTTTTGTAGTGAATACTACATACATTTTTAATGTATTTAAAGGGGAGTGAGGCTAGAAAACCAGGTTTTGCAACAATGTTTTATAACTAGGATGATGTGGCATCGCTAGAAGAAATTGTTTATGACCTCGAGATACACATAAACACTTTGGAGATTTCATCATTCTTTCAAGATCACGTCACGTCACCATGGTTACAAAACTTGATTGCAAAAACAAGGTTTCCTAACTTTTTCGTTTAAAGAGATAAAAAATCTAAAATAAGTAGAAATTTATTTACATATTTTTTTATTAAAATTTTATTTGTATTATTAAATATAGTAATTAAGTTTAGATTATATTTTAGTAACATAATTAAAAAATTACAAAAAATACATTAAAATTATGCGTGCCTTGGATGATTAGTTGATATTAATATGCAATGATTTTTGTTGACTAATAATGTAATAGTCTGCGATTGAAATGTAGAAGGGAACAAGGAGCACATGAAGAGCCAATGGCATGAAAGCTCAACGGTTAGAACTTGGCGGATGTTACCATTAGGTCATGGGTTCAAACCCAGCTTGCAGCATCTTTATGGGTTCTGGGATCCTACAAAAACCCTGCTTGCCTTTCAAAAAAAAAAGGAGCACATGAAGACCAAATATTTGGTATCTGACTTTAAACATTTGTTGTACCATAACACAAATTTAATGTGTTGTTATAAACCCTGACAATTACACATATATACTTATTTAATGAAAATTAATTTTTTTTAAGATATGGTATGTACATGTGATGGGACCACTTCCAAAAAAAGACTGTGTTCTCTTTTATATGGAAATTATGGAAACCATGTACAACTGCATCTGTATATAACTAGTGTAATGCCCGTGCCGTTGGCACTACTACAAAGTACATTGTACCTTCACAAAATTTTTGAATAATCGCAATTGGATTTTTATTTCATTTTTTAAAAAACACTTACGATGAATTAACTTTAAAACAAATTTTAATACTCATTAAATGCAAAAAAAAGAGTTAATAACACTGATCAATGCAACCAATGTGCTAAGGAATTTAATCTCCAACAAATTTTCATGTTATTTTGGCTACAATTGATGCTACATTAAGTTTAGTAAAACACTGTATACATACTTAAAGCAGAGAAAAATATCAAAAAACTGGAGAGGGACAGTGAAGAAGAGTTACTTACCTCTACTGGAATTAAACCTTGCTTATTCCATGAGATCCACCAAATGAAATCCCACCACCACCACCTTCTTCCATGAGATAAGCATCTTCAGACCCCATAATTCCTTCAACAGAGACGATTTCGTGAGATGGATGTTTTTGCTGCATGAGAGAAAGAGATTTGCTTGTGTGAAAGGAGAAGGGAGAGGTTTGTGTTTGTAAATTTTGGCAAAAGAAAGCAAACCACATTACTGTACATCTTGCAATCATGAAGTTGGGATTATTAACAAATGAATATGCATGACTGAAACCAATACGATCAAATCTCACAATCATGAAGTTGGGATTATTACCCGTGCCTACGACACTCATATTTTTTTTTTCTTATATGACTATTTTTGTCTCTAAATTACTCTATAAATTGTATCTAAATCAATTAAATTAGATCTCCAATGAAAGTTGTATTTTGGCATGTAAGCTAAAAGGTTTCAAGGCATTCTAAATTCAATTAAACTTTATAAACATTTAGTCAAATTTTGTCAAATTTAATCACTTGGAAACAGGTTAAAAATAGTCGAAGAGACATGCACACAATATCATTATATATATAAAAAAAAATGTCATTTTTTTAATAAAGTAATCTATTTGAACATGTCATAAGAAATTATACTTCACATAAGTGACTATAATGACAATAAATGTCCTGAACAATTAAAAAATCAAAATTTTGACAAAGTTTCATCTGTATTTTTCAATATTTAAACTTGTTTAACCTGTCATAAAAATTTATAATGACAATCAATACCATGAACACTGCATAATATCTCCACACACCAAAATTATCATTTAATTAAGGCATGCATATAATCTAAATAGATGAAACATTTGTAGGAAGAAATTACTTGGGACTTCCCAATGAGAAGCTTTTTGAACTAAGTTGTCCATAATTACAGTCAGGCACAATGCAAGGCTAGCGATCCCTGAAAAGAAAAAGGAAATGTTTTTAGATTGCAACCCAAACTTTAAAATTGAGCTATTTTTTTGGGACCAACCATCAATTCAATAAGCAATCCAACCATCCATTTAATCAAAAGTGAATACTATAAAAAGGTGGAACAAAGAACCATATGTGGAAAAGTTTTCCATCATACCTTTTTCTTCTGGAATTGACATTATTCTAAAACACTCATTTCTAAAATCAAATATTAGGAAGTCATGATCAATGACAATAACATGAAATTAAAGCAAATTAAGCAAGTCGCAAATTAAGCTAGCAAGCTGCAAGCAAGCAATCTAAATAACCAAATCTAACAAACCCCATAACTTAAAAAAACTCAAATAAAAGCAAAACATGAAGAAATGATACCTGAACATGGCGATTGGATTGAAGGCTGAGAGAAGTGGTTCCCGCTAAAATACGCTGGGGTGTGAATTGCACTCTCCGACATTATCACCATTTTCCACCTAGAGTATCCATAGTAGATGACCATCTTTAGCCAAGAGAAAGCCTTCAAGAAAAATTCAACCACAAGGGAGGCAATCACTTATCATCTTCACTGAGCATGATTTTCAATTACTCTAAAGAATAACTCAAAGAAGCAGAATTCAATAACAAAAGTATAAATAGATGTTCATTTAAAATCAAATCTAATCCTTCATTAATTAGAAGTAAACACCCACCATAATATTTCAATCTGTTCATAAGTATTGTTAATAGTTACGAACAAATTTTGGAAGAAAGATAGAAAATAATATAAAGGAGAACGCCAGAGAGTGACTGACTTGAAGAAGAGGCAGCTGAAGAAGCATGAGCACATCTTGCAGGTCTTCCTCTTCTAACCAAGCAATTTCCCATTTAGAACTTGTAATCAACAATTCTTCATATGAGACACTATCAATTGCTGCACCCAATTAGAAAACCCACAACAACAACAACAATATAAGTTTAAGAAGAAGAAAAAGAAGGGCTTTATCAAACTAATTTGCTCTTCTGCTGAAAGAGATAAGTATTGTTAATAGTTATGAAATTTTTTGGAAGAAATAGAAAACAATATAAAGGAGAAAGCTAGAGAGTGACTGACCTGAAGAAGAGGAAGCAGAAGAAGCATGAGCACACCTTGCAGGTCTTCCTCTTCTAACCAAGCAATTTCCCATTTAGAACTTGTAATCAACAATTCTTCTTCTGAGACACCATCAATTGCTGCACCCAATTAGAAAACCCACAACAACAACAATATAAGTTTAAGAAGAAGAAGAAGAAGGACTTTATCAAACTAATTTGCATCTTCTGCTAATTGTTAATAGTTATGAACAAATTTTGGAAGAAAGATAGAAAACAATAAAGGAGAAAGCCAGAGTGACTGACCTGAAGAAGAGGCAACAGAAGAAGCATGAGTACATCTTGCAGGTCTTCCTCTTCTAACCAAACAATTTCCCATTTAGAACTTGTAATCTTCTTCTGAGACACCATCAATTGCTGCACCCAATTAGAAAACCAACAACAACAACAACAATATAAGTTTAAGAATAATAAGGGCTTTATCAAACTAATTTGCATCTTTTGCTGAAATAGAGTTGATTTTAACCAAATCGAAGAGAGATCATAACATACTAACTTGGGTGGGAAATCGTGAGAGAGATTTCAACCAAAACTAAAACTGAAACTGAAAAATGAGAAATCGTGAGAGAGACTTCAAACTAAACTGAAATCCTGAGAGATCTGAAACTAACCTCAAATCGTGATGAGGAACCCATGAGAGAGATTCGAGAGAATGCTTGGATGAGTCAGACTAAAATGACTATTGTTGCACTGGGAGTATTTGTATGAATAGTTGAGTGTTGTTGGGGGGGGGGGGGGGGATGGATGAGAGTTTAGTGTTGAACCAACCTAGAAACCTTTTTCTCCCTTTGGCAGAGTGAGATGAAGAATCAGGGGAGAAGGTGAAAACCTTGTGGAGAAGAAGAAAATGGAAGTGATAGGAGAAATTTTTCCCCTTTTGCTTCACCAAAACCAAAAATACTCCAAATCTTGCAAACAATTTCCCAAAACAAAACCCTAGATAAGTGCAGCCAAAGAACGCATAAAAAACTCACCTTGCCGATCATCGAATTCAAAGAACCAAAGAATCAGTCACTATAGAGATCAAATTGAACAGGTCATGCTCCACTTCAAGAAGAAGAAGATCTACAAAGGCACTTCGCAGAGATCGAAAGAGAGAGTGAAGAGAAGAAATGAGAGAGAGAGATGAAACGATCAGAGTTTTCCTTTCCTTATTTCGACCTTCTTCTTCTCTGCTTCGAACACCCTTGCGAGGGGAGAAGTTGTAGAGGGGTTTGTGTATGCCGGGAGAAGTTTGGGTGAGAGTTCAAGAGGGAAGATTGCAGAGAGTGAGAGGTTTGAGAAAAGAGAGAAAACTGTGAGGAAGAGGAAAACATCAGGTGTTTGAAAATTTAACTTAACTTCTGCCACAAACACAACTTTGCCATGTAGGACAAAAGACCTATCTGAATTGTAAGATAGATGGTGTTGAAATCCCCCAACGATGTAAGGTAAACTTGAATGTTTTTTTTTTTTTTTTTTGAATGAAGACAATTATTGAGATTTACCATTAAAACGAACATTTACAAAAAGGGGGAGTTTTTTCTTTCTTTTCTCCAAATTAAAACATGCATCATTTTCTCATGATTGCATGCACTCAAAAGATTATAAAATTTATGCATCGATTGAAAGCTTTTTCGATTTGTCAAACAAATATGTAAAAAGAACAAAAGCCTGCATTATATTATATTATATAATATTATATTATATTATATATGTATGTATGTATAGGGGTGGGCATGGGACGGAATGGGACGAGATGTACCCATCTCGTTCATACGAGATCGGAACGGGTCGGGATCAGCGTGCTGCATGTGATTGCTGCGAAGATTATCATCATATAAGAGCGTGTAAAATAACTTTATTATAATTAGATATAGATGTGACATGCAAATATAAGGGTAACCACTAAATCCCCTAACAATGAAGTTGAGTGGGTTGACTTTTAGAAAATGACATGATAAATGAGACCCACTAAGAGTATTGTGTCGCTGTGATGGTCTCCCAATTGATTTTACAATTTCATTACTGTGGGAAACAAAATTTATGGTTCCTTGACAAAATGACATTTCATCTTTTGTTAGGGAAGAAATATAGACCTATTGGTGATGCTCTAATATATTCATAATGGTTTACCATCAATACATATATTGTAATTATAAAAAAAATATATTTTTAAAGTCTGGGGCATATCAAATTCTTGGCTCCGCCCCTGAATGTTCCCTTCTGAATATGTATTACTCAGTTAATTTTTATTTTTCATCTTCACCTGGGTATTATCAATATTTGTAAGTTAAATAATCAGAGCCGCTTTTATTGAAAATCCAAGCAACAGTCTGCTATCTTTCTCTTGCTTAATGAATATTTATTTTTTGAAGTTATTTCTGTTACCACTGCAAACACCATGAGTTTCTGTCAGTCATCTGTAAGTTTATATGAATAAAAATAAATAAATAAATAAAAATATTAATAATAAATATTAAAAAATTAAATCGGGACGGGACGAGATTGGCGAGATTGAAAATTTTCATCTCATCCCATCCCATTCTAGATCGAGACGGGATGGGATCGAAACGAAATTATTCAATCTCATTAAGACCCCAAAAAATCGAAACGAAATTAAAATTGCGAAATAAAATGTCCACCCCTATGTATATATGCTTGGAAGCTGGAAGATCCAATCCTGATTTAGGTCTGAGCCAAACTTGCCTTCAAACAGCGACCAAAAAATACGTCCCACTTGAGGTGAGCCTAGCTAGGAGCCACTTGAGGTGGGCCTCGCTCTCTAGAATCAGGGGTGGTTTAAGATATTAATAAAGGAGAGATTCTAAATGTCGAGGGAAAGGGCGAGGAAACGAGCGAGGGAAATGAGGTGGCGAGGTAAAAGCCATTCATTTATCTCGAGATGCGTGTGAAAAAGTCAACGCACGCATCTCGAGATAAATGGATGGCTTTCACCTCGCCACCTCATTTCCCTCGCTCGTTTCCTCGCCCTTTCCCTCGACATTTAGAATTTCTCTTAATAAAGAGTCATCTCAAGTAAAATCCAGCTCGCCTTCTAAAAACAATATATGTATATTTACAAGTCTAATCAAAATCGTCATCTATTTCGTCGCACAGTTATTATTCACTTTCTTAATTATTATCTATCTCTTCATGCATGTATGATTGACACTATTTAAATTTAAAGAGGGAATCTTTCTTTTATGCTACTTTAAGACACGAGTCCCTTCCTTTAGCTTGGTTAGACTTTGGAAAGAGAAAAAGGAGTTTGGGGAATATTGGGCTTTGATGGGCTGATACGATAGATTCTAATGAGGTTTGCTAACGTGGCAAGAGACATCCTCAGAACTGACACCTGGATCGCACAAACTCATTCGCCTTACCCCACACTCTTATCTCCAAATTACCCCTATGTAAAGCTCAAGTAAATTAAATTTTTTTTTTTCTTAAAGATATCTCGTAGATATTAGTCCACCAAATGTCCAAGTTCATATATATCAAAATTAATTATATCCACAGTATTATTTTTTAGCTATTGAAATAGTGTTTTTTTAATTAATTAATTTATTTATTTGAAGGCAAGTATTTGCCAGTGGATAGAGAATCCAAGACGTGAAGTTAAATCATTATAATTATCTTAACTATCCAATCAGGCTATCATTGAAATAGTGTTGTTACTTAAAACTTAACCCAACTCTGCCATATTACCTAATCGATTATTACCTCTATCTAAGAAATCCACAAGAAAATTGGTTAAATCAATGCATGCAACATGATTGTTTGAATTAAAAAAAATAAAATAAAATTGGTAATATCTTAATAAATTTTGCTAGACCTTTTTTAGGTTAGTTAGTTAGAGCTTCCAACATCTAAATCATTATCTAAAAATACTGATGCATAGAGAAAATTTTGGATTATCCAAATACAAATTAAAGGTCCGTAGTATTAGATCAAACTGAGATTCTCCTCTATCCATTCCATTTACAAACACATTATTAACAAGTTAATTACTCCTCAAGAAATACTCAACTTATTCTACTAAGTTATTATTACAGTTATTTTTGAAATATCCGTAAATAATTGTAGCTCCAATGTTAATTGGATAATTTACGACGAATATAGTCTTTCTTTATACAGGAACTCTACGACTCAACGGATATCTGATTGTTGGGGAATTGTAATTGGCGAGGAAACGGGCCCTCCATCCCTCGCTGGTTTCGTCGACAATTAGAATTCCCCAGAATAAAGAAAGAGGAAAAAGGAAAAGAAAAAGAAAAAGAACAAAGCCCCTCCCCTCCCCTCCCCTCCTCTGTTCCTATATGTGTCCGTCCGTTCTCCTTTCTTCTTTCCATTTTTCGATATATGAGATTCCATTCCTCAGAAAATTCTCCCATCTAATCTAAATCAAGGGTTCCATTTCCTCCTCTTCTTCTATTCTATCCTTGAATCTCATCTCATCTCATCTCCATTCATTCTTCTATTCTTGGTGAGGAGACCTGTTTCAAATTCGATCTCTCATAACTTATCGTCCGTTTGTTCGTTCGTTCGTTCTAGGTTTTGGATTCAATTAACCTTGCATCGCCCTTTCACTGATCGGATCTGCTTGCTTGCTATTGTAATTGTAATTGTTATTGTGATTTATAAGTAATGGGGAAGGTGGCAGTAGGAGCAACAGTGATATGCGCTGCGACGGTATGTGCAGTGGCAGCGCTCATAGTGCGCCACCGTATGAGATGCTCCGGCAGATGGACACGAGCGATGGCGATATTCAAGGAGTTTGAGGACAAGTGTGCTACGCCGATTGCCAAGCTCAGACAGATAGCCGATGCCATGACTGTTGAAATGCACGCGGGTCTTGCTTCTGAAGGCGGAAGCAAACTCAAGATGTTGATTAGCTATGTTGACAATCTCCCTTCTGGGTGCGTTCCAATTTCTTCCTTTTAGCCTATTATCAAATTTTTTATTTATTTTTTAATTGTTGCAAGGCCCAGCCAGCGGCGGCGCCCCTCACAAGTAAACAAGTTTTGTTGAATTTTCTTTATGATACACTAAGGGGTTGAAGTCATCTACACTCGTCTATACTCAATATAGATTTTATTTAAAAATTAATAAATACAAATTAAAAATTTGGATAATTTGGCCAAAATTTGAACTTCGCTAACAAATACTAATTTGGGGTATGCGCTGATAATATGCACAAACTATAAGATGTCAAATAAATTGTGTTTAGGTATAATTAATCTTTTGAGAGGACTTGTTTTTATTGAAAAAAGTATAAAAAATGGGCAATCCAACAGTTAGATACAAAGGTATATTTATACTTTATAGATAATTGGGTCAAATTATGTTAGCTGCTTATGTACAATTAATTAATGTTTGAAAGTGGTTTTTTTTTTGTAATAGTGTTTTATTGGAAGGACACGAATACCATTTGTTACTTTTCATCTACTGTGAATTTTCTTGTAAATACGAAGAAACTGTGAGTCGGAATACTAAAATATTGGCAAAATGGTCAAAAAAAAAAAATTTAACAATGGTCTTCATTGAAAAGTCAGATAACACTCTTTTGTACTATTCATCTACTATTGAGTTTGCATGTAAATATTAAGAACTGTGGAGTGCAGTTTTGGAAACCTAAAAAATTGATGGATTTGTCTAAGCACGATTCATAGCTTTGAATTTTCGTTATAAAAGTTGATGGACACGATTCCTAGAACAGTGAATTTGAATTTTCTTATAAAAGTAGATGACACGAAACAGCCGAAGAGAAACAATCCATAGCTTTGAGGGTATTATAGTCTTTTACTCTGTAAGAGTTTATAAATGCTACCGGCTACTCTCTTAAAGAAGCCCCAAATATCTTGCAAACTACTTAAATGTGAAGATGCCATGTGGAAGCTTTGTTTTCTTTTCTTTTCAAGATGTAACATCAATCAATTACAATTGGGATCACAAAACTTGATCATCAATTGTATTAGAAGATTTAGATTAATTATTTTAGTTTAATTAATTTAACAAATAAATTGTATCCATGAACACAGAGTCAATATAGCTAATTCACAGGTTAATTGTAGAAGTAATAAATAATGGCTCTAGCAATCATAATTTCACATTAACACGTAGGAATTCCTTTTTTTGAAATATAATACAGATGCAATAGTTGGGCTTTAGTCTTAATAAATCCAACACTGTATTTTTGGCACATATCATTGAGCATCCTACATAATCTAAAAGAACGTTAAACCATTTAGGTTTTTTTTTATGGCACTGGGTTGGATTGTTCTTCTAGATTAGAGTTTTATACTAAATCGTGATTGCTAGTTTTAGTTTTATGTACCCAGGTTAGTATCCCATCTGCGTTTATTGTAAGCCATAACGATTTCTTAAAGTGTTCACTCACTCAAAAGTTGTGGTTCAGGCATTTGTCTATATCATTGGAGCTAATTATTGGTCTCCTTTTTGGAGGTTATATAGACAACAGTTATATCTATTTTGTTCTCAAATATTTGGTTATGCCAGGAAAAATTTCCAAAAGATGGCTCTTATTAACTATACAACCACACCTTTTCCTGTTCTTGTTGTAGGGATGAGCATGGGTTATTTATGCATTGGATCTTGGTGGAACAAACTTTCGTGTTTTGCGTGTGCAATTAAGGGGAAGGGAAGGACGTATTGCTAAGCAGGAATCTACTGAGGTGCCGATTCCTCCGGAATTGATGGTTGGTACTTCAGATGTAAGTATACTATCTAAATCAAAAATTCTGCGAACCTTTCTTCATTTGGTCTCGGGTTACTTTTATTTATTTGTTAATATTTAAGTGCCATTTTGATTTCAGGAACTATTCGACTATATTGCTGCAGAGCTAGCAAAGTTTGTTGCGACGGAAAGTGAAGATTTTCATCTTCCTGCTGGGAAGCAGAGGGAACTAGGCTTTACATTCTCCTTCCCAGTGAAGCAAACATCTATAAATTCAGGGATTCTCATGACATGGACAAAAGGCTTCAACATAGATGATGCGGTTAATCCTAATAGCCTAGCTTTTGTTTATGCCTCTTAATTTTGTTTTCATTTTCACATATTTTCTTCTTTTCATTAATGTCACCCTAGCTCTGAAGTAACTGCCAATAGTTATATAGTTATATGATACTGCATAGACTATTCACAGCCTATGCCATTGTCCATATATATATGTGTGTGTGTGTGTGTGTGTGGTTTGCATTAATAATAATAATTTTGATTGGCGAGAGATGTTATATTGGTATTTTAAGGCTTTCTTATTTTGATGCTTTCCTCAACATCTTTTATTGGGAATGTCTGCACAAAATAAGGTTATAAAGGTTTCCATTTCTGTTCGCCCCCACCCTCGAAAAAAAAAAAACCTTATTTTCTACAGACATTCATCATAAAGATGTTGACGAAAGCATCAATATGCTTTTAAGAGGAGGTTGTATAAAAGTAAAAACAAAGGATATGAAAATATGCCTATATCTTAGAAATCTAGGACATGTATGCCAATATTGTAGTTTATCTCTAGGTCAGGTATGATAGAACTGAAGAAAATATTTGTAGAAATATTTATATGCAATTTCTAATGTAAATATGAGTGTTTTATTGTGTCCATTAAGTATCCCGGTGTTGTATTTATCCAATACGATACGTTTGGAAAAAATATGTTGTTAGAGGTGAGGAGCGGGGCACCAATGTATGCAATTAGCACTTAAGTGAGCTTTTCTTAAAAATAAAATTTAAATATTACTTATTTCAGATTTTTTTAACACGTTAATTCGTCAAAACTGAATTAGTTTGTGACTTAAGTTGCACCTAACTTGCTTTAAATTTTTTTTATTTAACATTTTTAAAAGTACTATCCCAAAAGTTCCTAGGGATTCTTTGGAGCCTTGGTTGCCCCCCACCCTGACTAAGGTATGACAGTCCGGCACTACAATGCTGGGTGAGGCAATCTGAAGGAAAATGGAGCTTTGGGAGCCTTGGGGTTCCGACAAATTAGGGCAAATTGAAGTATATTGTTTATATGCAACATCTAATGCAAGAATGAGTATCATGTGTACAGGAAGTATCCAGATATGGATCCAACATGATACATTAGGCAATATGATCAGAAGGGCATACTATTTGTTGAATAAAGGTTTAGATGAAGACCTACATTACTCTTATGGTTAAAGCTGGTAGGAACACATGGGACATGCTCTTAATCAGAGACCACTTATTCACCATGAAGAACTAATCCATGTTAAATTAATTCAACTCCATCATCTGTATGGCTTTGAGTAGTGTATCTATTGTTAAGGAAGTTTAGTGTGTTGAGTTATCAGCTTTGGGGTATATACTAAAGACAAAACATATTTTAATTGGAGTTCTTTACATCAACACAAACTTGGGAACCTTTTCACTTTCATTACTGTCATTCCCTAGCTATTTTATTCATTGACCATTTTATGCTTTCTGATTTGGTTTTGATGTTATCTGTGAAATTTAGGTTGGGCAAGATGTGGTAGAACAACTAACAAAAGCTATGGAGAGAAAAGGCGTGGATATGCGTGTGGCAGCTCTCGTAAGTTTGAGTGCAACCTCTCTTAGTATTTAAGAATTTCTTTCACCATGTTATACAGCTCTTGCGAGTTAGATTGTAACCTCTCCAAATCGTTTCACTGTACTCCACATTGTTATTCCATCATTATATTCAAACTTTCATGGAAAAGACTTCTGATTGGCGTTTAAGGTGTTTTTATACTTGTGCATGTGTTGATATATCATTTTTGGAACATACTTCATACCGTATTGGTTGATACCATTGTTAATTAGGTTCAGAAATTTTTTGAAGATCAGAAGTTTTAGTGACGTTTGATATAGTGAGCTAGTGATGTTGATACAGGTCAATGATACAATTGGTACACTAGCTGGAGGCAGATACTTCAATAATGATGTTGCTGTAGCTGTAATTTTGGGCACTGGAACAAATGCAGCTTACATAGAGCGTGCACATGCGATTCCAAAGTGGCATGGTCTCCTACCTAAATCAGGCAATATGGTTCGTTAACTTTTGGCTTAGATGTTTCTGTTAGTCTATGGTATTTGCGTCTTCATTTACTTTTTAGCTTAGAAATTCTAGTTGTTACCTACACATTGGGGGTTCTAATGTAAGCATTTACTTCTGTAAATTCTAGGTTATCAACATGGAGTGGGGTAACTTCCGATCATCACATGTTCCTCTAACAGAATACGATTTAGCATTGGATGCTGAAAGTATAAACCCTGGTGATAATGTAAATGTTTCCGCTTATATCGATCTAGTCTTATCCCATAATTAAGTTCATGCAGTGACATCTTAAATAATGTTGAGCAGATTTTTGAAAAGATAATCTCTGGAATGTACCTTGGGGAAGTTGTTCGTCGAGTCTTATGCAGAATGGCTGAAGAAGCTGCCTTTTTTGGTGATATTGTTCCTCCAAAACTTCAAGTTCCATTGACATTGAGGTACATCGCCACGTTTCTATATGACTACACTGGTTTTGCTTGTTACATATGACAACAATTATTATCATACAATTTGAAGTTTCTAAACTTGAGTTCTTGCTAATTTTAGTCTCACCACTTCGCTTTTTGCTTTAAGCAGTCGCTTTGGCTCGCTTTGACTACACCGGTTTTGCTTGTGACATATGAAAACAATTATTATCATACAATTTGTAGGTTCTAAACTTGGGTTCATGCTAATTTTAGTTTTTGGCCGAGTGTAGTAAATGTGCCCAAAATATAAAGGGTATTCTTCATTTTCTTTTTTATTACACAAGTATTTTAAAGAATTTTAGCCAAATTTAAGATAAGAAGAATAATTGTTGAGCTAATATATACGAAGCTGAAGCGTATGTGGTGTTGAGCTAACTATATTAAATAATCCTTTTGTATAAAGCAAAATGCCACCATATGAATGTTTGTTGTGGGAAAAAAGAATTTTGACATAAGATGGGTTGGGCACTCAAGTGGCACTTAGAATTTTGCACTTTACATGGTCATGCTTGAGGAACTTATACGCCTGACATTTTCTTAAATTGAGAGATCAATTTGTTTGGTTTCATTTGAGATGTCTGGGTGACCAATCAGATGCACCTGGACAAGCGTGCACATTAGATGGTTGGCTAAACTTAAAAAAAAGACATTCTGAGAGGCTATCAGGATTCCGCCATCTTATTGTGGCTGTTGGCGAAATGCCTATGAAAGGCTCCTAGAATTCCATTTTGCATACACAAAAATTGCTGTGTTTCCTTATTGAGGGCCAAAACTAGTAACATCATGAAATCAGAATTTGGATTCTTGGTTCAGATCAGAGCATCATAAACTCTGTTAATATTGTTGTAAATCTAATTTTCAATTTCTTTGAGCCCATATTCGAGTGGGTGTTATTGATCCCTTAGGCGAGTTTAAATCAAGATGAACTTGTTATTAGAATTTGTATCTTTGTCCGGATTAAAAGTTAGCCTAAAGCATCTTAGATTCTAATTTGAGCTTACATTGTTAATTAAATCTTATTTTGCAGTCTCACATCAAGCAGAGTTGCTGTATGGGGTGATTGTTAAGTGTGTGATTGTGTTGTGCCATTTTATTGTGAAGCGCATGATATAGCACACATTATTCCTCAAGCTTTCACGCTATTGCGCTTTGAGTCTGTTTGGCTCCTTTGTAGTTTGGGCCTAACCTACTGATTTATTTTATTTGACTCTGAATGTTTACTTCCCATTTATTTGTTATGACATTTTCTTTCATTTGGGGAAATAGACGTCAAACATTGTCCACATTCCTGAAATTTTTCTTGCTTCTTTAAAGAAATAAAACTTCATTGACCGAAATACTAGTAACATCATCCTTGCGAGTCCCATTTGATGGATTCTTTATGTTATTTCCTTTGGCAAGAAATGCATTTTTGGTTTTCCTGAATTGCATGGTCTGATTCCATCCACTGTATCTACAGAGTTAGCACTTGACCTATTTTTAATAGCTTTCTTATCTTAAGTTTCAGGTTCTAACATGACCATATACTTTTTTTTAATCAATAAATTAGGTTACTATACACCAAACTGTATTGCTTTTAATAGTGAGTAACCCATTACTCATATTGATCAGCATGAGCAAGTGTCCAGCTATATATTCACTTTCTCAACTCTGGAACATGCAGGACTCCTGAAATGTCTGCCATGCATCATGATACATCTCCTGATCTCAAAGTGGTGGGGAGCAAATTGAAGAATATCTTTGGGGTATGGTTGTTGTCTTTACTTTAGCTAAAAATACTGTTCATAGTTATATTTGGTAGTAACTCTTTTTACCGTTGTGGCTAATGGATTGTGGTAATCTCTCTTTAATGATATCTCTATTTTCACTAGAGCTAATACACATTATATGGGGCCTAATATTACACAGTTACTCACATAAACAAGCCATTCAAAACACTTGTAGGTGTGGTTTGATGGGAATAGAAGGAAATCAAATGTTAGTTTTGTCAAGGAACAAATATACTTGACATGAGCTGTTAATGCCTTATGCTCTGTAATGGTGTCAGGTTCGTTTCCTGGAGTTCAGGATTCAAATTCCAAAGAGTGGCACCAGAGATCTAGTCTCTATTAGACATTGGATTCTAGGTAGTCACCTTTTAAAAATGATACTCTAGAAAGTCGTACAATTATTTAAAAATTTATTCAGCTAAAAAAAGTGATTAGAAACTTCTGTATCTGGTTCTTGCTATATTTGTTGTACTCTGTGGATTCAGGAGTTTGATCTAGTCGGTAACAATTATCCATACCGATTAGATTGACATACCAGAGTTGCACAATAAAATCAGTTTGATTTTGGAAGATTTAATGAACAAAAAAGTTCAGAACCCATATTTCACAGGATAAATCCTTGAACTATGCAGCTAATAAAATTTCAATGCAAAAGATTAATAGGTTAGAGGACCCAAAATCACTCACCATTATCATCCTGTACAAAGAAAATGATATGGGGAAAAGATAAATCAAATGCATCAAATTTTGAACAGCCATATCATGTACATCTTTTAGTGGACTTCTTTATCTACATAAATGAAGCTACATTTGGTCCCATATAAACCAGTGGTGTTGAGAGGATGGTTTTGACTGGTTGCAAATCTTGTGAAGGAAACATATGTTGTACAGTATTGTTAGATAGACATCAAAATTTTATTGAAGCTAAATATTATTAGAAATCTTGTAAATCAAGTAGCCATTTTCTATGAAATGCAAGAAATGGAGCAAAAATGCAACATGAAGAAAACTAGTTAACATTTTGATATGTTTTTGGTTTTCTGAACTTTGAAACAGTTATAAGATCCATCTTTAATTTCCAAAAAAAAGATCCATCTTTCTCAGTTTCTCGTATGTCTAAATTTCATGAAATAAGCAATAATTTCCAATTTTTAACTTGAATTTTGGTATTATTGTTAGATTAGATTAGGAGACGCTTAACACCATTGTTGCTGTGTCCTTTACTTGTATATGTCAGATTTCTAATACCTCTCTGAAGACAAGGAAAACCATCGTTGAGCTCTGCAACATTGTTTCAACACGTGGTGCCCGTCTCGCTTCAGCAGGGATTGTGGGCATTTTGAAGAAATTAGGGAAGGACACAGTCAAGGATGAGGAGAAGCAGCAGAGGATTGTTATCGCCATGGACGGAGGACTATTTGAGCATTACAAAGAATTCAGCAAGTGTCTTGAAAGCACTCTCAAGGAGTTATTAGGAGAAGAAGTTGCCAATAGCATTGTCATTGAGCATGCGAACGATGGTTCTGGCATCGGAGCTGCTCTTCTGGCAGCATCTCACTCCCAGTACCCAGAAGTGGAGGAATCATGAGAATGCCAAGTTTGTTGTCGTCGCTAGAGCATTTCGTTGAAGAAAGCTTCTCTTGTTTTGTTTTTTTCTTTTCCTTTTTGTTTTCTCTTCCAATTTTCACTTCTGCGTAAATCAGGAGGTACGGTTCTTAATTTATAGCCTGGAAAAATTTGGTGATGAGAGGTAGATTAAACTGTATAACTGCAGGACCTGGAAGTGGTTTGTTATATTTCACACTTCGGCCTGCACTGCCCAATTTTCTGTTCCCTTTCTATATGCTACAAGGTGGTGGTGAAATGGTATCGTGTATATTGTTGTCTACCAAAATGGAAATAAAATGGGGAATCATTGACATGTGGAGGCTAATGAAGCCAGTTGTTTGAGGAGGGTCCTGTTCTGTATGGTTGTCTTCCAAAGCTTACCTCTGGTTTCACGAGTTTTCCGCTAGTTTAGTGCATAGCAAATCCCTTTCCAACAATTAGTTTTAGCAGTGTATAGTCTTGGAGCACGGTTGACCCTAAAACCCTTGCAGTGACTGATTTCTCTCCGTCCTGTCCGTCACGTTACACTTTAAGGGTGTGTTTGCTTGCATGGAATCTTATGTCATGGAAATTCATGAGGAGACACTTACATTTTAAGCTAAATTACCATTTGACCACCATTTGATTTTGTGATCAATGATGGAAATAGAAGTCTCATGTTCATGAGAATTTCACTCCTTGGTCCCTCAAGGCATATAATTCTTGTGTTCATGGTACTTCAATTCCCATCATTGATCACAAAATCAAATGGTGGATGTGGAGTGATATATCAATGTAGCCTAAAATTTAGGGGTCCCCTCATAAATTTTCATGACATAAAATTTCATGCAACCAAACACATCCTAATTGTCATTCACCAGTTTTGGAGAATATATAAGTCGTTGCATAAGTCTATACATCCATAGTGCTTTCAACATCAGCATACCTTGTAGTTTCAGCCTTTGCAATGAGAACAAAGATCCTAACAATGGTGTACTGACTCTTTGGTGGACTCCCTAAACTGGCTTATTCCATCCCCTGAGCAAAATCCCCTTCCCCTTTTGGCTGTTGGTTTGGGCGGACAGCTTTCTGGAGTAGACGCTTCCTTCCTTCTCCAACTAAAAGAACAGAATTGAGTTTTATATTTATTGACTTCAAGCAGAAGGGAAAGAACTGACATATGGAAGCTTAAGAGTGTAGTTGTGAAGCTAGTTTCACCTGGAGCAGTGACCCAGATGCTTCAGCATGCTTTTGCAACATCCGAGCTAAGCCCCAAATCTACTATCTTTGATTTCAAATTCTTATATTATTTCACATCATGTCACGGTGAGTGATTGGTAGAGAGCAGTCGTGCATATAGCAACGCCATTGAGCGCCATCTATTGCAAATTCAGTACCAGAGTGATTGCTGCTGGATATCCACAATCCTTGTTAATTCTGGTGGATCCATATGATCCTTGTTTTCTCCAGTAGATCCATATGACTAAGCTAAGATTCTCCATGTGCTAGTACAAAAAAACCTTCAACTTCTTGTTCAAAATACACTTCCTATTGCACAAATTTTTTTCTCTAGAATATGATAAAGTTTTCTTCATTTTAGTTCTTTTTACAACAAAATACTTGCTTGAGCCATTAACATCTACATGACCTCCCCGGAACTGCCACTTCCCAACAAAAAGCTATTTTTTACACATCTGTCACATTAAGCAGGTACAACCTTGTTATCACAGAGGAAAACTTCAATCTTCGAAGTGAGATCATTAATAGAATTTGCACAATCGCTTGGTTAGAATTTGGAAATAACTAATATGTTACAAAATCAGATAACAGACAGAAACATATTTTATCTATCTTAACAGACTTCAATCTATGAAATGGATGTTATCCCAACAATTCCATAAAGCTTCCTCTGATATCGCATACTTGCATGGTATTTAGGTGAAGTTGGCAATGAAATCAATTTAATCATGCTCTACTTTTCTGCCTGCTAGCTCTGAAATTTCATCTCCAGTGCAAAGCTGCCTGCTAGCTCTGAAACTTTCATCTCCAGTGCAAAGTCCAAAGTTATTCAAGAAGCTCCTGTCATATCCAAGGTTTTCTAACTGAATGGCAATTCTCCCAGTAAGTTTATTCAAAGAGAGGCTGTGGAAGGTAAGCTTTAACTTGCTGATTTCCAACTGAATTCCACCACTAAGCTGGTTTTCTGAAAGGTCAAGCTCAGTATGACCTGGGTCTAAAAGCCTAATGCTGATGGAATTTCACTTAGGGTGTGTTCGGTTTTTTTTTTTTTTTTCCATGGAAAACCATGAAAATAGTTGCGATGAGAGAGCAAGTGAGAAAAAGTTTCATTCAATGATGATGAAGATAGCCATGTTTCTTGAGTTTTTCCATGGAAAACTATGAATGGTTGAGATGAGAGAGCAAGTGTGTTTTTTCCATGATTTTGAGAGAAGATAGGGGGTGAGAGGTGACAAATCAAACACATGATCTCTCCCCTCCCTTCTCTCTTCTCTCCATGATCTCTTCACTAGTTTAAGTTTTCCATGCAAAACAAAAATCAAACACACCCTTAGATTTAATATAGTCAATGACACCCACAGAATTATTTTCGGTGGACTTTGTCGAGAAAGTTGATTCCTACCAAGTAACAATCTCGAAAGCTGAGGTAGAGTAAGCACCAAAAGGAATTTCACCGGAGAAGAGATTATTTCTAGCTTCAAACACTAAAATTGTTCTAATACATGATCTTCGATGGAATTTTACATGAAAACAGCTGTCATTCGTCTCTAACCGTGTTAAACTTTACGAAAATACATCAGGAAGGTCATCAAAAATAGGTTACAACTGATCATCACCATTACAAGATTCCTAGACGACCAAAATGCATATGGAGTTCGATCAGAAAACCTGTTATTATAAAGCTGAACAATTACCAAACTATAGCATTTCACGAAAGAACTCAACAATTCTCTGTTCGCCTCTATTACTATTATTTTACTCTTCCTTTTTTCTTTTCAGTCTAATGTTTTACTTATTCGTCAACGATCAGGGAGCTGTATTCATTTTGGAGGCTCTTAGTTCACATCCTTTTAGAGTTTGGCGATGAGACATAGGCTGTTGTATAAACTGCAGGACCTAGAAGTGGTCTGTTATGTTTCACAGTTCGGCTTGACTGCCACAGTTTTCTCCTGTTGATATATGCTACTGTGAAGCATGGTTCAGAACTGCTCACAGAATCGCTAGGTCTATGTGTTGACTGGTCTGTCAATAGTTTTGTGTTTAATGTGGTGTAACACAAAGCACATTAGTATTCATAGACTGGTAGACTTGTATGTTGACTGGTTTGTCAACAACTTTGTTCTTTGTGTGGTAAAACATAAAAGAACAGTTGTTAGGGTGCAACTAACAAGATATGTGGTCAAGCATATAAACACATATGTGGTAGAACATATGGGTAAGGCGAGAAGGTTGTATGAGTGGTTGAGTGGTAGAACTCAAGAGAAACAAAAAAAAAAAAAAAAACTTGTAGAAAGTGTGAGCTTGGAGTGATTGTACAAGGAAGAAGTTGTTCTTCTCTTGGGTAGATCAAAGCTTCTTCTTGGGACGAACTTGCGGGTTGTGCAAGTTGTCGGTGTTCTTAATTATAGTGGAATCTCTTGTCACCCCGTGGATGTAGGCATAGCCGAACCACGTAAATTTCGTGTGTGAGTATCTCTACTTGTTATTTACATTCGTAGGTAGTTGTTTACTTTGATTGGTTGCTAGTTGCGTAGTTCATTGCTTGTTAGTTGTGGAACTTGGTGTAAGTTTCGGTACAAGGTGTTTCTCTTCAGGTGGTTAGCTTCCGCAGTGCTACAGGGTATCCCTCCTTTTGGGTACAATAATTGGTATCAGAGCTCTTTGTCAGATTTGGGTGGTAAAGCTCCGATTTGAGGTGTTTGGGTTGTGTCTTGTGTGGTGCACACAAGGTGTTTGTTGAAATTCCTGAGAGAAGCTGATTTGTGAAACAAACGGATAAATGACTTCTACAAGCGGCACAGTTAAAGTTGGGAAGTATGAGATAGAGAAGTTCAATGGGAAGAATGATTTCTCCTATTGGAGGATGCAAATGAAAAATTTGCTAATTTCACAGAAATTGCACAAAGCTTTGGCGGGTAAAGAAAAGAAGCACAAAGATATGTCTGATGAGGATTGGGAAGAGTTAGATCTTGAAGCACGAGCGTCGATCATTTTATGCCTTGAAAGGGATGTTGCTTTCTTGGTTGATGGTGAGGTAACGGCTGCGGATGTGTGGTCAAAGTTGGAAGCAAACTTCATGACGAAGACTCTAACAAATCGGATCTATTTGAAGTCCAAATTGTATACTTGCAAGATGGAGGAAGGTTCATCAATCCGGGGATACATCAACAAGTTTGATAGATGTATATTAGAATTGAAAGACATTGATGTGAAGGTAGATGATGAGGATCAAACACTTCTACTACTTCTTTCGTTGCCGAAGTCTTATGAGAACCTAGTACAAACATTGATGCTTGTGGGTGACAATCTTACCATGGATGAGACTAGAACGTCACTTCTAGCGGATGATCTTTGGAAGATTGCAACTAGTGGCATGGCTACTAGTGGTAACAAGGAGCAGGCACAAGGGCTGTTTGTAAGAGGTAGAAGCAAAGAACGAGAAAAAGGAAAGGGAGGAAAGTCTAGGTCAAGTTCTAGACCTCTTGCGGAAAGGCCGTGTTTTAAATGCGGTGAGCTTGGGCATTTCAAAGCAAATTGCCCTAACAGAGAGCAGAATGAAAGAAGAACAACACAACAGAAGGTAGAAGGGCCGGAAGCAAGAGGCTGGTTATGCTTCGGAAGAAGGGAGCAATGATGATTGTTTCTCCATCACATGTGAAGAAGAAATCTCCGGTAAGTAGATTCTTGATTTTGGTTGCCTCGTACCATATGTGTCCAAATAGGAAGTGTTTACTACCTATAGAAAGCATTAATGGTGGAACTGTGTTGATGGGGAATAACCATTCTTGTAAAACGGTGGGGCTTGGTTCTATTAGAATCAAGATGCATGATGGAGTGGTAAGAATTTTGATGGATGTAAGACATGTCCCTGATTTGGGGGAAGAACCTTATTTCTGTTGGTGCTTTGGACTCTAGTGGTTGTAAAAATAGTTACATGGAATGGAGTGAAGAGGGTTGTTCGTGGTTCTTTGGTAGTGATGAAAGGTATTCGTCAAGGAAATCTTTATGTTCTTTTGGGTACGACGGTGACAGGAAGTACATCAGTTGGAACTAGTGGAAGTGATGGAGACCCATGTGAGTGCACTCACTTATGGCATAAGCGGCTTCGGCATATGTCAAAGAGAGTCTAGATCTGCTCGGTAGGAAAGGTTTCCTGAAGAATATGAAGAAGCCTTGCATGAATTTTTGCGAGCATTGCATGTACGATAAAGCACACCGGGTTCAGTTCAAGTCAGCAAACACATAAGCAAATGTATTTTAGACTATGTGCATGAAGATGTTTGGGGTCCAGCTACAGTTACTTCCAAGGGTGGTTCCAGGTACTTTGTCATGTTTGTTGATGATTATTCTAGGTATGGCTTGGATTTTATTTCTTGAAGCATAAGAATGAGGTATTCAGCACGTTCAAGAAGTGGAAGCAATGGTTGAGACAGACGGGCAAGAAATTGAAGACACTGCGATCTGATAATGGTAAGAGTATACAGAGGTTGCCTTCAAGGAGTTTTGTGATCAGGAAGGAATTGCTAGACACTGGACAGTCAGGAAAACACCACAGCAAATGGGGTCGCGGAAAGACGAACCGTTATTGCAAGAGCGAGCATGTGGTATGCGATCATATGCCTGGTTTGGGGCAGAGAATGGTGGGCAGAGTCGGTTGCTACAGTTGCTACATTTGCAACCGGTCTCCACATTCAAAGTTAGATGGAGATGGTACCTTACAGGGTATGGTTCAGGAGAACATGCAGATTATGAGAGACTCATAATTTTTGGGTGCCACATCCTACTACCACGTCAACGAGGGAAAGCCTTGACCGAGATCCAAGGAAGGCAATATTCTTGGGGTATGCCAGCAGGTGTACAAGGCTATCACCTTTGGTGTGTAGAAGATTCTAAGTTCATAATCAGGCAGGGACGTTACTTTGATGAGAACCTCCATGGTGGCTTCTTCGAAAGCCTAATGGGGTGCCCGAGGATGAGGTGTTGGGACCTTCTAAGTCTGCAAGTAGTTGAGATAGAACCTAAAAGACCAACCAGGTTCTATAGTGTTCAAGAGAAGGATCATGGAGACACCCATGATGAGAGTGATGATGAGCTTGAACATGAGACGGTTCACCAAAGAGAATGTTAAATAGCACTACCACAACAACTCAAGTGATAGTTTGGCTTCCACTAGGCCAAGGCGAGCATAACAAGCAGGTTCAAAAGTTGGGGTCAGACTGACCTTTGAAGCACTATGGGCAGGTGAATTTGGTTGAGTACGCAGAGGACGACGAGCCGGTCTCCTTCAGGAAGCTATACAAAACAATAATAGTGAGAGTTAGTTGGCTGTGATGGAAGAAGAGATGGAGTCTCTCCGGAGAACCAAACATGGGAGGTCGTCCCATTGCCCGAAGAGAAGAACGTTATTGGTTGTAAGTGGGTGTACAAAAAGAAAGAGGATCATTCTGAGCTCGGTGGTACAAGGTACAAGGCGAGGCTAGTGGCTAAGGGGTTTGCACAAAGAGAGGGAGTGGACTACGATGAAGTCTTTTCTCCGGTGGTGAAGCACACTTCCATTCGAGTGCTATTGAGTATTGTTTCTCATGGTGATCTTGAGCTGGAACAACCGATGTCAAACAACCTTCTTGCACGGAGACTTGGATGAGGAAATCTATATGCATCAACCTGAGGGCTACAAGATTGAGCATAAGGAACGTCAGGTATGCCGCTTGAGGAAATCACAGTATGGATTGAAGCAATCTCCTTGGCAGTGGTACAAGTGATTTGACTCCTTCATGCTAAAACATGGGTTATCTAGAAGTGAGTATGACTGTTGTGTTTATTCAGAAACTTCGTGGGGGTGATTATATTTATCTTCTTTTGTATGTGGATGACATGCTTATTGCTTCGAGAGCAAGGTGGAGATAGATAGGCTGAAATCTCAGCTCGGTAAAGAATTTGAGATGAAGGACATGGGTGCTGCTAAGAAAATACTGGGTATGGAGATCAGAAGGGAGGTCGAACCGTCGATTGTTCTTGAGTCAGAAAGGCTACATTGAGCGGGTTACGCAAGGTTCAGGATGCAAGATGCTAAGCCAGGGGTGACTCCATTGGCTCCACATTTTAGGCTCTCTGGTAAACCAATCTCCCACTACAGCGGAACAGAAGGCACACTTGAAGCGTGTACCTTATGCTAGTGTAGTTGGTAGTTTGATGTATGCAATGGTGTGTACACGTCCAAATATTTCCAGGCGGTCAGTGTGGTCAGTAGGTTCATGGCGAACCCGGGGAAGGCACATTGGGAAGCAGTGAAGTGGGTCCTGAGGTACTTAAAAGGTACCGCTGATACGGGTTTGTGCTTTTGTGGAGATACATGTCAAATCAGTGGGTTGTGGACTCAGATTATGCAGGCGATCTAGATAGACGACGATTACTACTGGTTATGTGTTAAGTATACATGGTGCTCCAATTAGTTGGCGATCGATGTTACAGTCTACAGTGACACTTTCTACTACAGAGGCCAAGTACATGGCCATGGCAGAGGGAGTGAAGGGAGCATTGTGGCTGTGGGGTCTTCTAGGCGACTTGGGGATTAAGCAGGATTGTGTGGACTTGTGGTGTGTTAGTCAAAGTGCGATCCACTTGGCTAAAAATCAGGTCCATTATGCTCGGACCAAGCATATCGATGTCAGGTATCACTTTGTGCGGGATGTCATAGAGAAAGGTGATGTTTCTCTAATGAAGGTGTACACAGATGAGAACCCAGCAAACATGTTAACCAAGGTGGTGACAGGTAGCAAGTTTCAGCATTGCTTGGACTTGCTTCATATTAGCCCGTGTTGATTGCCATGAGGGCGAGACCTTGCGGGGAAGTGTTGGGGTGAGGTGGAGTCTTCGCCCGGTTGTAAGAACTATGGTGGCTTGATCCCTGTGAGGGTACGTAGGCAGCCATGGTCAGAATGGTGCAGCTGATTGGGTCTACAGATCAATCTTGTTGAGGTACAGTTCTAAGGTGTTTGCAGCTTCTTCTGGAGTTCGTCTAAAAATTTGAGGTCTATCAAATGATGTACGAGGTGGAAGATTGGGAAGCATGGGTTCCGAATTGCTCACCGAATTGATAGGTCTATGTGTTGACTGTTCTGTCAATAGTTTTGTGTTTAATGTGGTGTAACACAAAGCACATTAGTATTCATAGATTGGTAGACTTGTATGTTGACTAGTTTGTCAACAACTTTGTTCTTTGTGTGGTAAAACATAAAAGAGCAATTGTTAGGGTGCAACTAACAAGATATGTGGTCAAGCATATAAACACATATGTAGTAGAACATATGGGTAAGGTGAGAAGGTTGTATGAGTGGTAGAACTAAAAATAAAAAAAAAAAAAAAAAAAAAAATACTTGTAGAGAGTGTGAGCTTGGAGTGATTGTATAAGGAAGATGTTGTTCTTCTCTTGGGTAGATCAAAGCTCCTTCTTGGGACGAACTTGCGGGTTGTGCAAGTCATCGGTGTTCTTCATTATAGTGGGAATCTCTCGTCACCCCAGGATGTAGGCATAACCGAACCACGTAATCTCATGTGTGAGTATCTCTACTTGTTATTTACATTCGTAGGTAGTTGTTTACTTTGATTGGTTGCTAGTTGTGTAGTTCATTGCTTGTTAGCTGTGGAACTTGGTGTAAGTTTTGGTACAAGGTGTTTCTCTTTAGGTGGTTAGTTCCGCAGTGCTACAGGGTATCCTCCTTTTGGGCACAACAACTTACTAATGTTGTAGTGAAATGGTACTGTATATTTGTTCTCAACCAACAATTTAACAAAAAAAAAGGGAATTCATTCACTGCATGGATGAAAGTAAGGTTTGTATGGAGCTAGCAAGCCTCCGCAGCAGACAGTTCTGTAATATAGTCTCAGCATGTTAGGTAGTAGGTACTCGTTGGAAGCAAAAACACAAGGTTTTGAAGTCTTGCTTGGTGAAAATGATTTATTTCCATATGTTCCATAACAGAAGGTTACATTAAACATTGCCACAGTTTGTAAAACTTACATAAACATGGTCAGCTTTCGATTTAGCTTTGTATTTGATTCATCTTACTATATCCAATTTCTGTATAATTACCCATGTTTATGTACTTTAGTCCCTGTTCTTTTTGATCATCTTGTAGTTGTCACACATCGCTTGCCAACTACTGTCTGATGATCTCTTCCTTTACATGTTCTTGTAAATACCACGGAACTCAGTAGTAGCATCGAGAAGCAGAGCAACAATCATTTTCATTCTGAGCTTTCCTCTCCCCACTGGTTGCAAAGGGCCA